>JBCIKM010385232.1:0-10884 GCA_039654465.1 Melibe viridis
TAAAAGTTCTATCTCTTTACCACTAATTGCCCTAACATTCCACGTAGCCAGGTTCATAGTCCTTGTACATGCATGGGCTGAGTCCGGTAAGGCAGTCCTTGAGTCTGGCATAGTCTGATTTCTTTGAACTAAGATGATTTTGGAGAAGCAGACAGTTAACCCACTGTCCCCTAGGCAAGTGGTGGGAGTGCCACCTACGCCTCTTGCCAGGCTGTCCACATCAATTCTGCGTCTTCTTTTAATGCCTGTCCATCATGGTTGAACCTATGGCATAGCTTTTAAAATCATCAGGTCGAGCAAGCCTCTCCAAGCACCAAGCCAGGGAGCATTGGAGAGGCTTTCCCTTGATACACCTTCTTTTATCTTCCACAGTGAAAAGTTCAAATCAGATTACAAAGCTTTGCAAAAGAGATTGAAGACTTTACCAGATAAACTTTCACATGAGGTCATGGTAAGGAGCTGTGTAATATTGTAAAATTCATTAGAGTATTTCACTTGTCTACACAAATTTTCTTTTTTATTTCTACATCAAAATCTGCCATCACAAATTATGTTGATATCTATTTATATTATTGTATTGGGCAATATGCTTATGTGGCAGAGAGTGACAATGCCCGCCTCTCAAGTGAAAGGTCGTGGGTTTGAGTCCCATGAATGACAAAAATTTTTCTGGTTGGTTGTCACTTCCTGTTGGCACAGAGGTACTGAGACCTTGCAGGTTTGAGTCCTTTGAAAAGAAAAAAAAAATGACGGACTGTTTTCTGTTTGGAAGCTACTCCCTGATCCTAAGTAGGTGGAATCGAACACCTTGTCCTAACAGAGATTAAACTAGGAGGTCTTGTGTGCACATTGAAGATCTCATGGCATTTGGGAATCGAAAAAAGTAGGCCGCAAGGCTGCTGTCTGGGCAAAATCTAAAAAATCAATCCCTGCAAAATGGTTCACCTGTGCTTCGCACAGTCATTGCTACCAGCAGCTTTCATGGTGTTCGAACAATGACATAATCATCAACCATGGGCAATTGGTGATTACTCGGTTGTAAGCGCTTTAGAGCACTGTTGATTTCATGCTGTATAAATGGAATATTACATATTACATTTTTTTTCTTTTGTTTTTATCCTCACAGGACCATGATTTATACCAGCTCTAATTCTTAGAAGACCCTGTATCCTCTTTTCAAAACTTTTCGAGTTGGTGCCCTTAGAATTTTCAAACAAAACTAAAGAATATTTTATACAATTATGTTTTTTCTGTAATAATTTCTGTGTTTTGTCTATTTAGGTTCCCTTTGGTAAAATGGCATTCATGCCAGGACAGATAGTTCACACAAATGAAGTCTTAGTGCTGCTTGGTGACAATTGGTTTGTGGAACAATCGGCAAAGCAAGCTGCTGACATAGCAAGTAGACGGTTAGAAGGTAAGAACTTTATCTGGGTTAATATCTTTATATCAAATTAGAATTTTTGAATATTGAAACTTGAGACCCTGAAACACATTCATCAAATTGCCACCTTGCACTAGACAGGTACGCATGAAGACACAATGGGGTACTCAAGGTATTCATCAGGACGGCAGTGGAACAAGTGAAAGCAAGAAGGTGCGGCCTGAGATGTCAGGATCCGAGCAGGATCAAGTTTGTCAAGCAAGGAAGTAAGGCCAAGGTCCCAGAAGGTAAAGAGAATAGCGAATGCCCAGACGAAATTAGAACTGGAGGCATAAAGGAGGCTGTGGGAGACCTGGAAGGTTTTGCAAGTTTCTTCCCTATCCCAACTGGAAAGCGACCAGACCTTGTAATATGGAGTGATGAGGAGAAAGACGTGCACCTTGTAGAACTAACAGTGCCTCATGAAGACAACATCATGGATGTTCAGGAAAAAAAGAAAAATGTTATGAAACCCTGTTGGAAGAATGAGGAGTCGGAGTGGAAGGCAAGGCTATTTACAGTCAAAGTTGGTTGCAAAGAATTCATCGGATCCAGGATCAGGAAGTGGACAAGAGTAGCAGGGCTTGACCAGTAAGCAGACAGGGCACTGAGGAAAGTGTTACAGGAGACAGTTGAGAAGGCCAGCCACTGGATATGGTTGAAAAGAGAGGATACCAACTTGGTTGAATCGAGATTTCTTCCAACTGAAGGGAAAAGCCAATAGTGCAAAGCGCAAGTACACATTTCATGCTTTTTGGGAAAAGCACAGTTACTGAGCATTTTTTTTGCACGGCGTTCTTCTTCCCCCGATTTCAACATCTCCCCCCCCCCCAAAATCCACAAATTGAGTTTCATAGAACAGGGTATAGTAATGGAAAGTTTTTTTTAACGGGAAGCAAACGCACCCGGTCCACAAGGCAAGCGTTGATGGTAAGATTTCCAGGAGTTTTAAGGGTTGACTGTTGTTCATCACCCGCGGATTAATTAGGCCCTGCCCCCTTTTTTCATCATTGTGGGACAACGACAACCTCCCTCCCATACCCCCATAAATTATCTTTTATTTTTTTTTCTCTCTCCCATTTAATTAGGAGGAATGTGTGTGCAGGAATCAATTCATCCTTTGAACACACATTAATGCTTTTTAGGAAAAGCAAGTTTTGAATATAGGCGTTGTGCGCTACACATTATTTGTGATTTTTAGGAAAACTGTATCATGCGATTTCGCATTTTATGCTTTTTAAGAAAAGCAGTGTTCTAACAACGAGCGCTTTGCGCTACTCATTTTATGTGGTTTTTAGGAAAACCTTGTTAACACGATTACACATTTAATGCTTTTTAGGAAAAGCAAACTGGGAAAACCTGCAAATACGTACCTCATAGAAAACGCTTATTTTTGTCAAGCTTATACTAATTAAGAGAGGAGATAATATCTGGGGAGGGTTGACAGTAGACCATAAACCGTAGCAGTCGAACTGGCAAGGAGACCCTACTTTGGTTGGGGGCCTTGGTGCACTCCAAAAGCTGTCGAAGGGTAGAGGCCGAAACAGCTGTGCATTCTCTCCTGAAGATCTTGCTAGTTTGCCAGTCAGTGGTGCAAATTTAGGCTGTAGGCAGTACTTGTGGCTGTTTTTGATAAGTTAGTTTCTAAATCATCAGTGTTTGTTCTGAATGAGTTGTGAGGAGATAACTATCATAAGATAGTTGTTTTATGGCAAGTTGATTTATTTTCAAAGTGCTTAAAAACTAGATTTAACTCTTTAACTGTTCAGTGCCACTCACTGTGTCAAAAAGCTTTCTGTCAAACTGTTCAGTGCCACTCACTGTGTCAAAAAGCTTTCTGTCAAACTGTTCAGTGTCACTCACTGCATCAAAAGGCTTTCCGTTGAACTGTTCGGTGCCGCTCACTGTGTCAAAAGGCTTTCTGTCAAACTGTTTGGTGCTGCTCACTATGTCAAAAGGCTTTCTGACAAACTTTTCGATGCTGCTCACTACATCAAAAGGCTTTCTGTCAAACTGTTTGATGCTGCTCACAACATCAAAAGGCTTTTTGTCAAACTGTTTGATGCTGCTCACTATGTCAAAAGGTTTTCTGTCAAACTGTTCGATGCTGCTCACTACATCAAAAGGCTTTCTGTCAAACTGTTTGATGCTGCTCACTGTGCCTGAAGTAAATGCTACACTGAATTTGTGAAAGAATAAAAGTACAAGGCTCTTTCTTGGATGGTTTGGTTTCTTCACTTACCGAATGTCTTACAAAGCCCTGAGAGTCAATTTCGATCACATTTTATATGTTTGTGTTGATTCTTTGTTGTTTTTTAAAGAGTTGGTTGGTCATTATGCATACCATTAAATTTAAATATTAGTGACGAGAATGAAGTTAAGTTGTAAATTCAGTTTCTAATCAATCTATGATGATTTTATCTTTGAATGATTGGATTTTGGTTTTTGTACCTAAAATTGGCTTATTGAATGAAGTTAATTTTGAGGTAGAATTATTGGATCGAAATGTGGGCCTACATGTGTTGTTTTTAGTGACTAAATACTGCACTCTTTGCTCTTTCTCCAACGATAATACCATAATTCCTCTTAAAGTCCTCACTAAATATCATATCCTTTGAATCTTCAAGCTTTCCCCTTCAGTTTTATATACTATACATCATTGTTATTTTACATCAACATTTTTATACCACCTTTATAACATGAACTATACAGCCTATCGTAGAATTTTTTTCAAGGGGAAACCTCCTAAAAATCTTGAATAAAATAGATCAGTTTAAGAGTTAAATATGAATGTGCAAGACAAAATGAAAAGGACTTGAGATAGTGCGAAGTTTCTTTATAATTAGAATTTGTTTTTAATGCAATTTTTTTTTTTAGGAATTATCTGTAATTTTAAATTAATGGTCTTACTTGATTTGTGTGTTATTTTTTCACAATAACTTGACAATTTTAGATGATAAAATCTTTATACCATGCAGCTATACCATCATTTAGTCTTTAAAACCCCTTTGGAAACCAGTCATGAGGAAGGGTTTATTTTCTCCCTTGCAAAAGAACTGGATAAGAGAATTCAAGAGCTGAAGGACCAGAAAAGTTTGCTGGAGCCTCGGTTAGGGATCACCTCGGAACTTCAGTCTCAAGTAGAGGTAATAAGCTTTTGGGGGATTGTGGAATTGTAAACATTGTGAAAAGTTTTATTGTAGGTCGCAATTTGTTTGTTTTGCATGTGTTTGCAATTGACATGGTTCATTGAACTGAATGTTATTTTTTTTTTAAACAAGAATTTTATGCTTTTTTATCAATCTCCTCTTTTAGCCTTAAATGAGAAATGCTTGGTCAATTTCATTTGACTTGGAAAATTTAGACTAGCATGTTTAAGACTGTAGTTTTTAAGAACTTAATTCTCAACGGACATGTTATATTTCATGTCACTACAAACTTTTTCCTGTTAAATCACAGGAGTTTTTGAATTGGTAGATATTGAGGGAAGAAAGCCTTATATTCATCTCTGACATAAAGATTCACCTGGATTGATGGCAAGGAAATTTTTATTGTGTTTTAATTTTGACATAATTTTTACTGCTGAAAAGTCTTCAAAACTCTGTCACTTCAAAGCAACACAAAAATGCACATGACATGGATGGGTTAAAAGAGACAATCTTCTCTCTTTGACAAATAATCATTTTGTCAAGTTGATACATTTCTTGTAGGATCTGATAACTTTATAAAAATCATTGAATGAAAGGCGTATTTATTTTGTCTACTAATTTATTGACATTGTATGTAAATATGTAGCTTTATTTGTCTTTTTTTTTTCCCTCCATTTCTTTTTCAATTTTTAGTGTCAGTTAACAGCCATCAAAAGCATTCATATTGAAATGTTTTAATACCGAAACCAATAATAAAGGAAATTTTTGAATTTGAAAATTAAAATAAAAAATGATAATTTTCCTCCTATTTTAAGAAATAAAAACATCCCCAGGATAGTGAGACTTGATTGTTTTCCCCAGGGTAAAGGGGATTATCAAGAAATCGTTGAAGAGTACGATGAGGAGAAGGAGAGACTATGGGATGGTGAGTGTTTGGCTTTGTTTGCACTTTGAACTTTACTTCATAAGGAAAGGAGAGTGGAAATTTTATTTTATCAAGAAAGATGATCCTGTTTTCATTTTCTCAGGATTGAAATTAGGAGAAAAAAAAGTTTTTATTTTAAAGCGTATTTGTGCCTGACTTTTATTTTAATAAAGAGGTAAGGGGGAACAGAATGAAGTTAAATCTGTTTTACCTTGAATTATCTGTGTTTCCATAACTTTTTCAGAAAATTGCTAAAAAAAATAAACCACCGTCTTTTGGGTTTTGTTCTGCTTGTACCAGGTGATCCATGAAAAAGGGACCTCTCCAAATCTGCAATATAATTGTAATTATTGCACACATTAAAATGAAACTTTATAGAAAGTGGGACCAATTAACAGCATTGAGTGTGTAAAAAAAACAACAGTTATATTGGTTGGCAGTGTGCTGAGTTATGGCAGTTATTCTATTTGCTGTTCTTGCGGAGCACACCCAAAAATGACTTTCAAAATGTGCGATAACATTCTGAAATTTCTTGCAATATGAATCACTTGATTCAAGAAAAATTGCTTCTATAGATTCAGGTAAGGTTTCCTAATGATGATATGTGTGGAGGACCTTTCAGCGTTTCGGAACTTAAAGAAAGAATTTTCAATTGCATCAGAGCGATTTTTGAAGAGAATTTTCATTATGCCAGTGCACATTTTGAACCCAGGAGACACACCAGAAAGGGGACCACTCAAAATCTGCAACAAATCATAACCAATGCACATTTTAGAATGAAACTATATAGAAAATGAGACCAAGTAACCACATGTGGTATCTTAAAAAATCAAATATATTGGTGAGCAGTGAAGGGAGCTATGGCAATTTTTCTAAATGACGTCCCTGCAAAGCATGCAAAAGATGACATTCAAAATGTGTGATGGGCTTTGAAATTTCTACCTAGAATTTGCTGGGATCCGTTGAAAATTCTTTCTTTCAGTTCCAAAACACTTTAAAAAGTCCTTCCACACATCTCATCATCAGAAAACCTTTCCTGAATCGAATGAAACAATTTTTTCTTGCATTATTAGAGCAAGAAATTTTAAGAATGTCATCACACGTGCCGGTTGTCATTTTTTGGCCTGCTCTGCAAGAACAATATTTAGAATAACTGCTTTAACTCTGCACAATACCCAGCAATATGACTGATTTTTTTACACATGAAATATGGTTAGCTGGTCCCACTTTCTATTAAGTTTCATGGTATTGTGTGCATTGGTTACGGTTTTATTGCAGATTTGGAGAAGTCCAATTTTTATGGGTCACATGGTATGAGTACGATGCAAAGGTTGTCACTCATAATCACAATGTTTGGTTGTTGCTCTTTTTCATGTCCTCTTAGCTGAGTGTTATAAGTTTTCTTTTTGTCTTATCACACCCCTCATTATCCTGGTTCCTTTCTTTTCGATCTACACTAAGCCTGGTTTTGAGATATTCCACAATCTTCTATACCTTGAAGAGGATTTTTAGAAAACCAACCCACAAGACAGGCAAAATGCATCCATAAGGCATTCATGTAAGAGATATAAAGGTTGCAAAAATGGAGATAGAACAGAATGAGACAGAATTAGTAGAATTACTGATAGGGGAAAAAAATCAAAATACTCTTTCGGAAACCATGTTGAAGAAATTACTACATGCAAATTTATATTCAAATTTTGTTTTTTGTTTTGTTTTCCTTATCCCTTCATACCACCTGAGCATATTCGGGACCCAGCAGCTCCAAGAAGCTGGGAGAAACTCTGGATCACAAGAAATGAAGATAATAATCATAATAATAATAATAATAATTATAATAATAATAATAATAATAATTATAATAATAATAATAATAATAATGATAATAATAATAATAATAATAATAATAATTCTTTATTTTTCCAAGCATGGAAATTTCTTTACAGACGTGTACATGGGCATGCATTTCTAAGATAGGTAGATGATCAATCCACTGTGCCTAATCTTGCATGGCGTAATGAGTAACACATATGGGGTATTACTTGATCTTGAGCCAAACAATAGTTGCTGTTGCCTTTGGTGGTATCTGCTTATTGAGATAGACCAATGAGCTGATATACCACAGGGCATTTATATTTAAGTATGAATATGAAATCCTCATATTCTCATTCACCAATGCATTTTATTTTGTATGTAGTTCTATTGCATTGACTGTAACAAAATTTTCATTTCATATTGATCTCTATGTCTTTCATTTTCAGAGCAACATAAAGTGAATGTTCGTCGGTACCATGAAAAACTGAGACAGGTGAAAGAAGCTGCCGGCCAAGGTCAATCCAGAAATATCAGGGATCAAAACAAAGGTGTGCTGGCCAGGACTGATGATGATTTGTGGTCACGGCTTGATGAACTTGAAAAACAGGAGGAAGAGAGGGATGAACTCAACAGGTTAGTGCCAATATTGCCAGGGGTAGCATATGCCTTAAAAGTCCTCAAATCTCCAGAGGTTTGAGGGGCGGGGGGGGGGGGGGGGGTGTTGGGTGATGATTGCAAAACACCTCATATCTCCTAGAATTTTGATACTTCTTTTCAGTTTCTCAATTTTTAACTTTATAAAATTTTGCAGGAAAGTATTTGAATTGATTTCTTTTTTTTTCATTTTGAAATTTATATTTTTTAGGGCTGCTGGAGTAAATGGAGTTACAAGAAGAAATTGTATATTCAGTGTTCTGGCTTTAAAGTCAGCCACTGGCAAACGTCCTAGTTTAATTCATGGAAATTTTTCAGACAACCAGGAGAAAACTATTTGTATCCCTCTCAATCACTCGGGCATATTTTGGCTAAAGACCCTATTCAAACTCATTGAAATCTCCTTGTTCTCCAACACAAGTCCTCAAAAAATCCCTGAAGTCTCCTTGAAAAAGTTTTTTTGGATGCTATGAACCTGCACTAGGGCTCATATCACTGCCTCTGTCAGAAAGTAAGTTTTGAACTCACAAAATTTGTGGAAACTCTCAAGAATTTGACCAATCTCTTGATCTCCATTTTGTTACCCACATTATCCAGAAAATGGGGACAGTTTATAAAACCTTTTCTCTTCTTTAACTCATGTCTCTTTTCATTGCATACTTTTGATTCATCATCCATAGCTTTGATCTACGTTGTATTTGGTTGCCTTATCAGCTCTCTTGAGATTGATGACCTACAAGACAGTGATGACACAGACGAAAAAGAACCTTCTGGAAGTGCTGGTGCTAGAGAGCATGAAATGGCTTCTCAGGAAAAAAGAGTGAGCTGGGTTGATGAGAGAAAGGAAGGAGATGATGACCAGGATGATAGCAATGAAAGCAATGACATTACTGATGATGACAATGGTAGCAATTATGAAGGTGACAGCAGTGAAAATGAAATTGATTGTGGAAGCAAACCTGTCATCAGGACAATCAAATTCAGTCACACAAGAGTTGAAGCTTTTCAGAAGGTATTTTTTTTCTTCCATTCATGTACTTAATAAAAAAAATTTTTATCCTCAAACTGCTTTGATTCAAGTTTACCTTTACTTTCTTGTCTACCAAGGAGAGATTAAAAATAATAAAAATTGTCTCACTGGTAGGGTAATGATAGCACAATGGACTGGCAATACAGATTTTAGATTTTTTTTACCTTCCCTTGTGGCAACAAATTTTTTTTTTCTTGTTTTTATTTATTCACCGCTGTCTTGTCCTTTTCTTGACACCATAATAATATGACATAACACCTGCATTATTGAGTTGCAGGTTATATTTGTTTGGAATTCCTGTGTTGTTCTAATGGGAATGTAAAACTTGAAAAGCATCTTTACCACTTATAATCTTTGGAAGGATGATAAAGGTATCGGAAGAAAGGATACTTAAAATTTTGTTGATTGCCTTGTATCATCGATAATTTTAACAAATAAACTGCATAATCACTTTTTGTACTTTGGAAGTGAAAGAATAACCCGCTGAGCCATATTTTCAAGATAAAAATCTTTGTTAGGACAATATCATGTTGCAGAGTGTTGGACTTGTATCAAAAACTGAAACTCTATATCCAGTGGGATTCAGTACCTACTCAGTATATATTTTCTTCTTCCTGAACATTTGTCAAAGTTATGCTTTTATTGTTACTTGACCATGATGTTTCACTCTAATCTTGTCAACAAACTTCTATTCTTCTCTATTCCTCACTTTTCTTAACAAGCCTCAGGAAGCAGAGAATACTACACTAGATTCTACCACCACCCCCAGCATCACTAGCCCTGCAGACATCTACAAATTGTTTTCTCCCAAGCCTATTCTCAAGAAGAATAAATCCTCAACCAAGGGTACCAACTCTGTAAAGCTTGATGCTGCTGGGGACAATTTACTGAGTTCTTTCCCTTGTTCCCATCTTTTTACATCACCAGCCTTTGATGATGATGCTCACCAAAGGGCTAATGTATCCACTTATGAAGACCTCACAAAATCAAGAGATCAGGTAGTTGAACCTGAACTTTAACAAAATAATTGAATATTTTGTTGTTGTTATTTTCTGTACTCATGTCGTTTGCCTATCATTTTTACAGAAAATTAGTAATGCATTACACCATAACACCACAATGGGTTTGTGGCACTCACTGACATTGAGCTGTAATTAGTTAACTTTAACTTCAATTGTGCAGGAAAAGGTGTGCTGCCATCCAAAATCATAATTGAATAAGATTAAGGACAAAGTTCTTATGTTACAGTGATAGTTGTAGTTTCCATTGGTTTGGAGAAGGCATTTTGTTTGTGCTACAATTTTTGCCTCTTTGAAGTCCATCAACTTTTGTGATTTTTATAAAAATCTATCTTTTTTTAACAGACTCAAAATGCAGTTAGCTGTTCCCACTTTTTGTAAAGTTTCATTGTAATAGTTGTATTGGTGTTGGTACCCTTTTTTTTTGGGGGGGGGGGGGGGTTGCAGAGAGGAGGGGGATAGGGCACCTGGTAAAATACTGAACATGTCGATATAAATCATGACTGTTTCTGATTCATACTTCCTGATTGTATTTGTAGGCTTTTTCTGGCATTGTGAAAGAGACACCTGTAGCTTCAAGCTCGGCTGTTCCTTCTTCAGCTTCAACAAATCCTCCAGGCAATGAGCAGGATCCGCCAAAACGCATCTCCAAATTTCGAGCTCAGAGGATGGTACAGAAACCTCTGTGATCTATTTTCATCCTTCAAGTTCAGACACGACACTGGTAGTGTCTTTTTGTCCCCGACAGATTTTATGAAGAAACAGACTGTGAATAATAATAATAATAATAGTTCTTTATTGTCCATAAGGCAATTTTTCATTTGACATATTCAGTGCCTCACAATAATCAAAAGATAAGTAATTAAACA
>JBCIKM010385343.1:2101-20787 GCA_039654465.1 Melibe viridis
AGCTATAATGTGGCCGAAGCGATAAAGATCCACTGTCCGGTCCATAGCTATAATGTGGCCGAAGCGATAAAGATCCACTGTCCGGTCCATAGTTATAATGTGGCCGAAGCGATAAAGATCCATTGTCCGGTCCATAGCTCTGCCCACTGGTGTTATTGTGCCTTTGGACAAGGCACCACTCCCGCTTTTCTTGCTATACTCAGGTTTAAAACTGAAAACTGCAGCCTCTGATATCTTAGTCGTTCCTGTTTTATATTGTTGTTGTTGTTGCTGTTGCTGTTGTTGTTGTTGTTGTTGTTGTTGTTGTTTTCATTTGGGACGTATCCTTTTGAAAGAAAATTATCGGCAATGAAAGGAATTGTTTATCTATTTTCTTCATTTACCACAGTGGACTAATCGTCTGCCAGTTTTCATTTCTTGAGATCCAGAGGTTTGGGGGTTTTTTTCTTGCTCCTGACACTGTTAAGGCGGTATGAAGGGATAAGGATAACAAAACATTTGTTCACCTGTTTGTTTATCAATTTATCCATTTATTCATTAATTTATTTTTACTTATTATGTTTGGGTTTTTTTATTCTCGCGTCGTTCGAGAAGACATAAATTGATGAATAACCAGAGCCATCGATGGACATAACATACAGGGAGACTAATATTGTAAACCATACCGACAAAAATGCCAACTGTCAGACAGACAGACAGACAGGCAGACAGACAGGCAGGAAAGCAATCCCGGCAATGTCATTCAAACCTCACTTCGCCTTCACAAATTCCCTTCCACTTCCACCTTCTCCCCATCGCCATCACCGATTTTCCACGACTTCCTTTCAGCTCCTCTGTTTTGACGCCGAAGAACCGACGGAAAGAGAGAAAGCGCTCCTCACAGCACCCATTGATTTGTATGCAAAACCCGGGACGTCAGGAGGGTGGAGATGAGAGGAGGGTGGGGGGGGGGGGTGCTTCCGTACAGCCCCCTGAGCGCTAGGGGTGAGTTCGATTTTGTTACCGCGAAGTAGAAGCTTTTTGCCCTCGTCTTGTGACCTCCTCGCCGGCGAAACGAGCGCTCATTTGCAATTTGAGTAGATGAGACCGCGGCTAGAAAACTGGCTTTTCAGCCAAAGTCCTCCATCAAACAAAATGTCAGTTCGGCTTTTTAACGCCGAGTCACACGTGTCTTGTTTTGATCGTTCGTAGATACGGTTCCTTTCTATTCTTTTCTTTTGTTGTTGTTGTTCTCTCTTGTGGGTCTTTTTTAATGTACCTTCATATTGTTTACAAAACCAGCTTTGCCTTTTAACTTCAAGTACCTATCTGGTAATATACCCCAGCACCGTTTGACTTCATTTTGATGGAGTTACTTTAATTGCAAGGTAAACCGAACGTGCTGTAAAAGTTTGTTACTTGTGGAACTTAGCAAGAGACAGCTCATTTTTCCACATTTGAATGTCAATTTTGACTTGTTTACTTGTATTAAAAAGTACCTAAGGGGCTGTTCGAATATAATCTTACACCTCAGTGGTGGAAAGGGGGGGGGGGGGGGGGGACTTTGGTGCCTGTTAGAATAGTGTAAGACAGGCAGAGGATTTGGCCAAATGTAATATTACACCGGATTGGGAGATGAGAAAAAAAAACAGATAGTCAATTTACTTTTTTTCATTTTACTTTAAATACAAACACATTTGATCTACAGGGTGGGGTCTGGCGAATGTGAGATGAGTGTAAGACGGGTGGTGGTAAAAAGTCCCCAAAAAATGGATAAGATTATATTTGAACAGCCTCTAAAATAAACAAAATGGTCATGATATAACATCCAAATACGCAATTATTGATAAATCTCTGTCCAGATAAGTGACCTAAGTAAGCCCGTTTTACTTTTACGGTAGTTATTTTGCTTTTCTTTTTTTTTCTTCTATTTTTGATGGTTTGGATTGTCTCAGATCCTTACCGCTTTTTAACAAGGGAAAAAAATAAAAGGTGAAAACCAAAACAAATTTTAATACCCTTCGAACTAATATCGCATGATCAAACTGCTCGTTCGTTCTCACTACACAGAGAAGTGCTTATCAGAGACTGGTGAGGAGGGGTGCCCTGGGGCAACAGAATGTGTTCTTCTGTCATCTCAACCACCGAGTGGCCAAGAGGACCTAAGTTTGCCACGGATCGTTATGCCAGGACTTAAACATACGCGAGTTATTGTTGTATTTGTGCATGCGCATGGTGGACAGACAGCCGACGAACTTGTGTGACGTCACTTACATTGAAATTAGAGGCTACGGCTGACGTACGTGTGACGTGTGAAACGACACAAATTGAAATTAGATGCCACTCATACTCATACTACTCTAGTTCAGTGAAAATGACGTCACCACACACTTACGTTAGTCATGTTCACACAACTGCCTAATAATAAGGCATATCTTTAAGCATTCCTATTTTGTACAGTTCTGCACTCCATCTCCGTAAAGATCTCAATTTGTAGTGTGTCCACCGAAAAGACGGAGAGAGAGAGAGAGAGAGAGAGAGAGAGAGAGAGAGGGGGGGAGGGAGGAGTATGGAGAGAAACGGGAGGGCGTTGGAGTGGGCAATTGGAATGAGAACCACTATGTTCTCTCCGAGTTCGCCTTCTCTAGCTACTACTATGACTTTTTTTTAATTGAATTTTGTAAGTTTGGTCTTTTGCAATATTTGACTGACCATATTGGTTTAGGCGTGTTGAATCTGAGAAGTTAGATGGTGAAGGCTTCGGCAATTTGTTTGCTCATTGGTGTTTTTTTGGCCCCAGAACTAACGGGAGTCATAGAGAAGCCCAGAGGAAAGTAAGATGATAGAAAATGTTAAAAAAGAAAACAGATCAGACTACAAACAGAAGAGGGGTGATTTACATTGGGAAAAAAATTTGTTATCTCTCGAAACACGTTTTGACACCACAAAGAGATTATTTAAAATGACAAAAACATCATCTCTTTCAGACCCAAAGTGTCTGCTCCCCTCCATTACATTTAGGGTTTTTTTTTTCTTATTGATCTTAACTATTGTTTCTTTCCAATTTCCATCCCTTCTCATTTTACCACGACTCATCGATTCTACTCATACAATTTATCAGCATTGATGTATTTATTGTTGTCCTGTTAATAAAGCGATAGTCAAAAATTTATGGGACACCAGTACCTTGTTATTGTTACATACTGAAGCTTTTCCATATTTCTAACACTTACTTCTTTCTCCAGCGCCATGTGGCAAATCAGCTCATTTGAGCAGATACCACCAAGGCAACAGTGACCATTGTTAGGCTTAAGATAGAGTAATAGTAATACCACATATTATTTATTTGGTATTTGGTATATTGCTCATTATGCCATGCAAGATTTGGCACGGTGGACTGATCATCTGCCTGTCTTTCCCAACTCCTTGGAGTTTGGTCTCGACACTGCTAAGGTGGTAGGAAGGGATATGGATAACAAAACTTAACAAAAACTCTTCTCCAAACACAAGTATGAGAAACATAGGAATAGGAAAATGTAAGAAACAAATCACAAGCTTTTGAAACGATTCAAACTTTAATCATTATTTTAAATGCAGAATTTTTCTTTTAATTTCATTCAACGCTAAGGTTTGACAATTTCATCGAAAAGAAAAGGATGAGAAAAGAATGCATTTATTGTAAAATTTCATAAACATCATCAGATCTTTAAAGCTTCACAGAAGAAGGGAAAAACTCAAATGATTTTTTTAACCCTTTCCAGAGCAACTTATTTCTATTCCTATTCCAAGCGTCTTGGTAGATTAGTCAGCAAGCATTTTTTAAAGAGAAAAAAACGTAACTTATTCCTATTCTAAGTGACTGGGTATGATCAACCCATGTACAGTATCTTGTACAAATGTGAATGGTTGCTCTATAAATTATAGTATAATTCTTTCTGATGATAAAGAAATGATATCTATGACACGAGCCACGAGCCGGGGGACAACTTGCTCCGATTTGGGATGTTTCGGAGTTTGCATGCCAATAATTTAGCAAAATTTACCATCCAGCCAACAACCCGCACTGTTGACATGCTGCTAGTGCCATTTTATGAGAAACAGCTTTTTTTCAGTACATGCTTAACAAGCCATTAAATGTGCAGAAATGAAAGATTATTGAAGAGAAAAAGCACTTGCCTCTGCTTGAAAGTACATTTACCATACTGGAAAAGCTCTAATATTCTGATTTCCTTTCTCAGTAAGAAAAAGAAGAATGTGCTTGTTTCGAGTCCTACAATGTATTTCATACGAAATATTGGCGAGGTAACACAAAAGCCAGCCATCATCACTGGCTTCAACAAAACAAAGGGTGGAGTAGACCCCAGGGGCCGAATGGCTTATGGTTTCACAATCAGAAGAAAGAGAATTTGATTGGTGGATTTTTGTTGTTACTGGTTTTGATGTGTTTTGGGTTTCGGTTTGTTTGTTTTGTTTTGTGTTGGTTTTTTTTTTTTTATATCTGCACATTGATTTGGAATTCATTGCCGGATTCATTTTCCCTCCATGTGGCAAAATCTTTCACAAAGACAACGGAGACTCACAAAGTTTGTATTACATGGTATGAGGAGACTCACATAGTTTGTATTACATGATGAGAAGAATCACATAGTTTGTATTACATGATATGAGGAGAATCACATAGTTTGTATTACTTCATGATATGATGCTGTAAACTCTGTCTTTACCAATTATAATGATCTTTTGTTGGTTTTAGGGCACCACGACGTACGAGAGTTATAGAGGCGCCCAAGAGGAAAGTAAGATGATAGATTAGTTAAAAGAGCAGATAAATATTGGCCCTACCAGAGACATTTTCATAGAGATATGTAATTTACAGGGGGGAAAAATATCTCTCATAGATAATTGACACGGAAAAAATATCTCCCACGAACAAAAGCGAACACACACACACACAGGCTTAACAGGCATAGCCAAGACTAACAGAACACAAAATAGCAGTGCATGCGTGTTTGTTAAAGAGAGCACTGGAGAAAGCAAGATGATAGGACAGTGAAGTAAATGCCTTTATCGGTTGATTCTTCCTGAGATCCCCAATGACGTTTTATGTCGCCCCTTTGGCTTTACAACCCAGCTATGAGATAACTGGGTGTAAAGGGCCTGGGGCTATTCCAGCTCTCCAAGGTCCAATCACAAAAATATATTGAGACTGTCCAGAAAACTGTTATTCCTACCCCAGACATACCATCCATTGGTCACATGAAGGGACCAGACATTCAAATAGCAAAAGCAAAAGCAAAGAGATGCCAGCCGTACTCTGCTAAGTAGGACAAAAAGACAAAGTCTCCATGTGACCACTCTGAAAAATTCATTTGCAAAAACACATCTTCAACTCTAACACTGATAGCTAGATAGTGTTTAGTTGTGGATTTTGACGGTGCATTTCAAATTTATCTTGCAGTTACCTATTGTATACCGTTTGTTTGTTTATTTGTTTAATTAAATTGCCAATCAAATTTATTCAAAATTTCTACAAAATGGCTCTTGTTTACGTTCACCAGTTTTGAATCAGGCATATTTGATATGAAGCTTATATTCAAGACAACTGCCTTATTTCTAATCACGGAAAGGGGATCAAGTCCTTTTAGTCTATAAATTAATAAATATATAGCATTTATATAGCGCTTCTCCAAGGTCATGACCATGCTCCAAGCGTTTTACAATACCATATCCTAGTCAGACAACCAACTTGGAACACATGACAAGACAAGCAGCTTGTCAGGCACTTTCCAATATTTTGGACAGAGACAAGATTGATCAACAACCAGGGGGACCTCTGAGGTTTACATCCATCTCCAATAGGATGAAGTGAGTGTGGTAAAGTGCCTTACCCAAGGGCACGTCAATGGCCAGAGGCTATACATGATGCAGCGGACTGGGCAGTGACCCTACGCGTCACCATTCCAAACACTGGCCACGATCGTGATTGCTTGACTCTTGCATGTAGCAAGTTGTGTTACCCACTGAGCCATTGACACCACAATTAAAAAGTATACAGGTGGAAAAGTCACATGAGACATTTTTTTTTTTACGTTACATAATTTTCACAATTTCTACAAAACTGATAGATGGCTTTAATATATTGTGTTAACTTTGTCCATTTTAAGGATTACATGCAGTTTGGTGGAGATCACTTTCACAGCAACTTGAAAATCTTACAATAAAGGTGGTCACCACATGCATTGCACCCAGTCACTCTGGAAAGGGTTAAAAATAAAAAGGTTTCCAAATTCCATTTAAAAAAATAACTTGGCTATGGAAGACCAAAGAAAAAAATCAACAAATTACAACACAACACAAAGAATAACGTGTAAAGGTCACTAAAACTTAAATCCATACAATTGAAGCGATTTCATTAAAAATCAACTCTTTAAAAAATCAATTCATCTCAAAACAAATCCAAACTTTAAACTAAAATACCAGTCAAAAATTCCTATTTGATAAAAAGCCAACTCAAAAATTGTTTTTTTAAAAAGTTTACAAGAAATCAGAAGAAAACATCGAGAGCAAACATAACACAGCACTGTATATAGGTGTTTTTTACAGTTGTAATGATTGAATGAGGGAATCAAAGTTGAGAATTTGAAACTAAACAATTAGCATAGGTGTTTAGCAATGATCATGAATGCAAAGCTTAAAATTTAATTGTTGAATTTACATCAAGGTTTTGTATTCTACAATTTGTGACAGATTGTTCAGCCGGATATTATGATTTACAATATGTGGCAAATGATATGTTTTTACAAAAAGTTATGTTACAATTTAAATCACAAACTAAATGTTTTCATACGCTTTAAAGTGTCAGACAATAGATATTTACAAAAATGTATTATTTACAAAATTCTTTTTTAAAAAAGGTAAGGTCTTTACAATCAATGATAAAAAAGTGCCAAACATATATATTTACAAATTGTGTATTTTACAATTTCCTTGAAAAAGATTAAGGTGCTAATAGCTGATTTATAATAACTGTCAGTAGATAGATTTTTAAAAAACAAGCTTTTATAAATTCCCTCACAAACTAAATGTTTTCATTTTCGCTGTGCTTATATTTACAAATAACAACTGAAGGCATAGGAAATTAATATAAACGGTTAAAAAATAGAACATAAGAAAATATTAGCGACATATTGCATATGCATTTTAGAATTCTTGATTCTAGATACTAGGGCTCAAAAAGAATTTCATGTGAAAGATATCTGCTCTCAGATTATTCTTTTTATCCTTTTTTTTTTTTGTCTTAAAGGGGGGTAACCATTTTATAGCTCTTTTTTTTTCTATTAACACTAGTTGCATCCCTTTATATATGTTTGAAGTTCTGTTTGGGATCTTTTTTGGTGTTTCTGTTTTTGTTTTCAGAGAGAGCTGTAGTTTATTAAGTTTTAGATGAAACACAATTAATTCATTAAGAAAAATTCAAAGAAATAATGAGCATTTTCGATGAACAATAGTTTGGGTTTTAGGGTTGTCAAAAAATCAATCCATCTCGAAACAAATGCAAACTTAAAATTAAAATACCAGTCAAAAATTGGTTTTGAAAAGTTCTGAAGTGTATTTCAGCTTTATGCAGAACCTAGTAAAATCTTATTTACTGCTTTTCCTTAAAGCAACGACAAAGATCATACAGGTGCACAAGGGAAAAGAAAAATTATATCCATTGCAGTTCTTAGGACTAATTTACTGCCCATTACTCTAATTCTTGTTCCACTTGAAGGAAAAACATGATATTGTATTCAAAACTTAAATTTTCTTACAAAGAAGAAATTTAACAACTAAAACCATCCACAAAATTTTGAATACATAAAGTAAAAAGACATAAAAATAACATTTTCAGGTTTTTCCATAAAAATACAAATTTTAAATTCCATTGTGAGTAATTATTCTCCAGATGAGGAAATGTTTTCAGGTAGCCAGATAAAAATACTGGTATATGGCTCATCTTGTCTGGCACGAAGCTTTCCTCTGCCAATCTGGGCTGAAAAAACAAGCAGGAGCAACCAATGAGTTTGCATCATTTAAATTAAGGTTTGAAAAGTTCATGCTCAAGTAGGATGTTTTTTAATGGTCATTGAACTCTGAATTATATATAGTGTTGTGTAGGTAGTTGCCATATGGCAAGAGTAATAACAGGTAGACTGTGTAAGAAAACCTCCAGCTCCAGGTTTTGTAACAAATGTTTGCATCATCTCTACCAATCATTAGCCTATCACTATCACTATCCTTGATGATTAATTATTCTCAATTTTTTTATTCAAACAGACACACAATCATTTATTTGAGTTTGACCAATTATCCACTGTATTGAAATGACAAGCAAGAGAAAACACCAAGAAACTCCTATGAACTTCCAGCTGAATTTGATTAGAGAAGTTGACAATGGATTACGGTAGTGGAAAAAAAATGGATAATGTTCATATTATGAAATACATCTTCCTATTCTGGGCATATCTGATTTTAACCGTTCTCAAGTGTATCTTGCAATAGGCAATGCAAATTGATTTTTAAGTTCATTCTGTACAGTTCTGTGAGAATTAGATACCACTAAGATGGTCCAGTTATAATGACTTCCTGCATCTGCTTACCACACAGAGCCATAAACATTGATGCCGCTGTCTTCCTGTTGCAGGAGGCAGTGGGGCAGATGTCCTGGAAAGTTACCCAGTCATTTCTTGTCCTTACACTGCTCTCTACAAGCCTGAAATCAATCGACAAACACTTTAAAGATTCTAGGTCTCACAAAAGACGATTCATTGAAAATGTGTTCTCTTCGCACAGAATTTACACAAACCAAGTAAATTGTAGCATAACGATTAAAGACTAATTACAAGTCCTTTACTTGCTGCAACTTCAGGACAAAAGGGAAGAGGCATTAAATAACAACACCAATTATTGACTCTGGATCCGAGCAAACCATTTGTAATGTCTCTGCTGCATGAATAAAGGCAGCCTCTAGTTTTCTATAATTAAATCACCCTGGATAATTACTAATTAATCACAAAACACAAGAAATATTATGTCTAAGCTTTCATAGGAAGTTGGAAATCCAGATACAGAAAGGCTCACCAGTGATGTTTCTTTTTCCCCATAGATTTTTTCATCTTTCTTGTACTTTTGTATGAATTCTGCTACTTATTCCCTGACACGGTTTCTAGTGATTAGATCAAAGTAAAAAACAAAACAAAAGGCCCAAAGAAAATATTTTTGGCTTACTTGAACACTTTTGTTCTTGGAGTGTCAGGGGAATCCCCAGCTGATAAGTCCAGACTGAGGTTTCCTCCTGGTACTGTAACCTGAGGGGGTGACAGGAATCTATTTTCTCCTGCCACAGCTGACTGGTCATATATCATGGCAGGAACTTGAACCTCTGCTGCCGTTTCCACTCTACTTTCCCCTCCTTCCACCACTTGGAACAGAGAATAAAAATCAATTATTTTATTTCAATAAAATCTCTATTTACATGTCTGCTTCTCGGTAAACTCTACTCATAATGTGGCTTTTAGAGGATTAAGTGTATAACAACCCTTGAATTGAATTAACAATAATCTCTCTTTATCCCTTCTTTTTATAAAAAGTTTTGCTTTCTTTAGATTTTCTCTTTAAAAATGTGAAAGCTTTATCATTAGACAGTATCAATTAAAAATTTGATATTTAACTAAATGACATAACAGTTCCTTCAAAGACAAACTTTTTTTTTTTTAATTACTTAATTTTGACCTTTGTGCAAGCCATATTATATAATAATGAAAAATCTATTTTAACTTAAGGAAGTGGAGCTTGAACTTATATCAATAAAAAGCAAATCAACCTTGGCCAGTTGGTTCATCAGGTCTACGAATCGGACTGATTCTGAGCTCCTGATCCTCAGGCAAAGGATTCAAGGCTGGCAGAACGAGGCTCCCATCATGCTCTAAGATGGACACGCCCTCTCTGCTTATGTCATTGTCTGACACAACACTCTGTTGTCCATGAAGGCTTTAAATTTGTTGTGGAAAAGGATGAAAAGAGATAAATAAATTTAGCAATATAGCTTCACTACAGGAGGTTTCTCTTTTTTCATACTTAGTTTTTAAAATGTTTCTGATTACAGTTCAAAAGAACATCCCTAATAACAAATCTTGACAAAGACCAATTTTAATGAACAATAATTGATAACATTTTGATTTAACTGTTTTGCAAGGCCACATTGAGACAATTATGACTTTCTACATCATAGTATGGGCAGGAAATGCAAATGGTGTTGACAAAGATAAAATAAACAGGATGATAATGAAAGCCTCTGCAATTTGTCATAAAAAGATAATGTCTGTAGTAACAGATGCCCTGCACCCTCTTACCCCACAAATTAAGTTCTCTGAACGTTCAAACCATCCACATGATTGCTTGTGTTGTCATGGAGGGGAAGAGAAGTAAGGATTGTTAAAAATGTATGGCAGCACTATTTATGTCTTTATGTATGTAATTCTGTTCAACAAAATAATGTGCCAACTTTTGTCCAATCAACATTCATATTATCTTACCTATTTTATTGTTTCCATCCTTCATTAATTTTTTCCATTTCACAGACAAAGCAGAAATGGGCAAGGGAATAACTTGAAAAATTAACATTTGATTCCTCAACAATTTCAAACTTGAATAAAATTTCCAGCTAGCTTTCCTCAGTGACCAACAAAACCATGACAGCTGTCAAACAGACTGACAAATGAAAGAGACTGTAAGGAAATAGAAACTAAGGATTATGAGTACATACCTTGATCCTATGCTTTGGGCAGATTCGTCCCTCAGTTGGTCCACAATTGAATGGCTTCGATTTCTCTCTATGGACATTGAGAGTCCACCAGATGCTCGAGCCTTTTCAATTGATGACATCTGTAGAAAAATATATCGCAGTTCTTGTGAGCTTCATAACATTTGAACTCGTGCCAGAAAGCGGTGTTCAAAAATGTCAGCCCCAGAGATCAGGTTTTAAGCAAAAATACACCAGCTAATCAAAAACATTATCTGCTTTTGCTCTCAGCTAACTATTTCAAACTTCAGATAAGAAGCTGTTCTACTGCGTACAAAAATGATTTGTCCTCACTAAACATGCCTGTTGAAAGTTTGACCAAGTAAGATGCAGTCATAATTTAATATCGAGCACCTCTCAATTATCTCTTTTTACATATTTTTAAATCATAGGCACCTCATCACAGTTGGCAAGAAAGCTAACACAGGAAAAGAAATTATAGTGCTTTTCTTTATACTCCCTTCCAATAAAAGGCCTGTAATAAACTAATCTTAGTCTGCATGATTATTATCCCTTGATAAAAATAGAGCCACAACACTCAGACTTCTGAATCTTTATCTGTAGTATAACTCCAAAGAAAATCAATGCTGAGCAAATTATGGAAACATGGGGCTCTTCTTTATCTCTCGTTTTCATGTAGCTAATCTTTAGTGTTCCCTTTTTTAATGGAGCGAGGCACAAATAAATTTTTGTAAATAGTGATGCAGCTTTTCAATTTGTTTGTTTGTTGTTGCCGTTGTCCCTGCGGTCTCTTATTTAAATGTGAAAAGATCAACAGGCACTGCAAGCTGTTTGTTGATTTTGTCCAGAAAGAGTAGTCTATGATGCTTCATACATATATTGAGACTTGAATCTTAACTATCACTATCAGAAAGGCAGAGTAGAAATAACCATTGGGCCCCCCAGGGGGTGTTAAAAAGAAAGACAAATAATAGAATTGTCAAATTTTATGGCTTGTGTGAATAATCAAACTTAACAGACTCAAAGAACCAGAACCTAAGAACTTAATATTCTATGCACTCTTGTGACGAAAGTGACATAACTAGCTTTTATTTGGTGCCCTTCATGCCAACAGACATAGAGGTCAGTGGGTATGGACTATTTACAATACACAAGGTTGATTAAAAATTGGCTCTAATTAATTTGGCTTATTTTTCTATTATTGATAAGAAGCATTCCACCTCTTCTTTGGGAACAATTAAATCAAGAAAGGGAAACTTCATAGTAGGCATAACCTGTTAAACCAACATAATTCTCTGCTGTTAAATACTAATTCCTCATACCATTGAACATATCAGCCTTGGCAGTTGCCTTTAAGCATTTGCTTATTTCTATTCATACAAGCTAAAAATTCCCATTATTAATTTTATACATTCCACCTTTATGCTTCCTTTGATTTACTTCACTATTTTAACCAGTACCTATGCTGATTGCCTTCCTACTGGAAAACAGGAGACCCACGATAATCTCAAACTTTTAAATTGAAAATTTGCCATTGTGAAAATATAAGTATACCTCAGAGATTCTGGGGATTTTTGTAGCCGGAGTTTCAGCTTCGTCTTGCCTTCTTGCTCTTTTTCTGGATAGAAAGTCTGCGAATTGGCATAAAAAAAAAATTAAATGAAACATGAAATTTATGCAACATCACCAGACTTCAAAATCATTTTGATTTGTGAGGACTATGTAGTTTATTGACAATTACAAAAGGTACATAGAGCAATCGGCAATCTTATCTTTTAACTTATGCATTGCACCTATCCTTGTATGCATATTATGTTTATTGATATCTTGCTCACTACTTCATAAAAAATACGGGGGAGGGGGGGGGATTGGGGTTCAGGACATATTCCTAGGCTTTTGGGGTACATTTTAATTTAATAGTATTGAATTATTTTTTTTCCTGATTTTAATGGTAGTTTATTTTAGGAGCAAATATTTTATAAGACTAAGATATAGTTTGCTCTTCTGGAATGAAAAAAAAAAGCACCTTCTAAACGCGGAGAAGTCAGACTGTCCTGCTCTGAACCAGTGTCCTCTTGACTCAGTCCAAATTTCAAGTTCCGTGAAAATAGACTTGAAAAGGTCTTGTGCTCTCTAATGTCTTGATAATAAAAGGATGATTTAATATCAAAGGGTAATAATAATACACTAATAAAGATGCCAGGAAGCAATAAAATTAAGTTATGCTTGAGGCTTGTAGATAACCATAGGATCCCCATAGTATATTAGAACATCAAAAATGGTAATGTGGAAGTAGTGAACATTTTTATATTAATTAATTATCAAGAAAGATACTTTACTTTTTATGCTAAATTGTAAAGGAATCATCTTAAGATTTAGTTGTTTGGTTAAAAATTCTTTCCTTGGTGCTATCCTAAAAAAGTTCCACCATATTACAAACTGTGTGGAGGTTTTCAAACAGATTACAGAAAAAAAGTGGTTCCAAAAAAAAATGCTGACAATAAAAGAACAGAAGTTAATATCTACTTGTAAGTTTTGAGAGGGGACTTTAAATGCATTCCAAATACCCAAGGTTGAATAAAACATACAAGACACTCCAGGCTCCTGATAAACATTTTTTTGCTTTGAAGTGATTGGTAGTTCCTGAAATGAGAGTTTAAGAAGTGGTTAACTTCAAAAATAAAACAAATGGCCACACACAGAATGAAATGAAATATTTTGAGGGCATACTGGAACAAAGACAAAAAAAAGGTTTAAGATTATATTTGAAGAGCCCTAGTAGTGGGGAAGGGAGGGGGTGATATAATGTACTTATGGAAATGTTATCTATGAGTCATGGGAGTTACTAAGGCATATCAAGTCCTGTTCCATTACATCTGCAGTTTTTAATTGAATTATATGAAATGTAATAAGTCAACAGATGAAGAGAGCAGTTAGTCAAACCATAAGAATACAGTTTAACCGTTATAAAGATTTCCTAGGAAAGAGAAATATTTCAGTGATCCAATAGACTGATTTTTATAGACAAAATCTTTAATTTTCAAAGCCCCCCCCCCCCGATAAATCTGAAAAATCCTAATGTCTAATGGTTTTACCAATTCAGAAATTATGTCATCTGTGTTTTCCATATGCTCTCTCAATTCTGCTCGGGTGAGCATTAAAACTTGATCAATAACTAGTTTATGAGGACGTCTCTTGCGAATAGGACTTTGTACAGGGGAAATAGATGGCAGATTCACTGCTGGAGGATTCTGATGGAAATAAAACATGAATATGCAATCTTGGAAATTAAACCAAAACTGAAACAATAATATGCACTCTTTCCTAATTCCCAATAATTCTCATTCATTAGCTTTACTCTGGTGTCAAACTTGGAAGCAATCACATACAAAAGTCCAATGAGGTATTAAAAAATAGTTTATGAATCAAGAAAAAAGTTGAATTCAAGATAAATTATGAGTGGGCAACCAAATGAATCGAGGCAATCACTGGTTAATCGGATTTCAATCATGTTCTTGCCACCAACTTTGAAACACATATCATATAGAATATTATTATAAGACTAAATGTTTATAATTAAAAGATAAAGCTAAACCTCAAGCTGAATTTTTAACTCTTGCAGACCGTATTTTTATCTTGACTATGTTACAGGAACAGCTAGTAGGGTTCCTCTCTCTAAATGTTGCATCTTCCACATACGGTTTTTATATTTCCTAACAAATACAATTTTCTTGTATAGATTTATCTATTTTTAAAATAAAAGATTGTTCTAAATCAATTGTAATATTTTATCAGGTTGTTTCAGAGTAGATAAGTTCCATACTCTTTGAGCCCAGTCATGGCTATGCCCTCTCTCCTTAGCTCTCTCCGCTTTTTGTTCTGTCTGATGCTGTTGAGATGGATCGCCAGCAGCAGTCTGTTCAGGTACCTGAGGGTCACTGGTATTGAGGTTGCGCTGTTCATCATCTGTGAAAGATTTTGAAGTAGTTTGTAGTTTAAAGAATAACAATGATGAGAAATATTAACAATGATGAGAAATATTAAATTTAAACATAAAATTAGAGCCAACTTAATAAAAACTTACCCAAAGCTTAGAAACACAGCTAACAGCTTACATTTAAAAAAGTTGAAATCTGTTGATAGACCAAGTCCGAAGATTATAAGCACTGCATAATACAATCCTACAACTTCACTAATTCTATTATTGATGAGGAAGTTACAAAAAATAAATTCATTAGCAAGTGATAAGGAAAGCTTCATCAAAAGCCATCACAGAGACAAAGCCTCGGCCCACCAAAAAAAAAAAAAAATAGAAAGAGGGATCAGTTTAACTGATTATAAAATTTTTTTTTTCTTACACATAGATGATATATACCTATTAAAAAAAAAGAACTTATAACAAACCATTGCAGAGATCTTTAAATCTAGATTCCTTTTTGTTTGGATCACGGGGCTTCTTTGGTCTCTCAAGGCGAGGTTTATGAGGAGGGGCAGGCATTCCACCAGTTGCTTTAACCAAAGGAGTCTCTTCAAGTGGCAGCCTGAAGATATTGCACACGGCACATCAAACAAAGCATGCGATTAATTCAATTAAAAGGCCGTGAGCATAAAATCTCAGAATCAAGGGAGGTCATTACAAGCTAAAATTGAACTAAACAGTCTCATGAGGCAAAGACTCATTTTTTTTACTCAAGAGAAGTCAGCAAAAGCAAGAAAAACAATTTTTGACAAAGCAAAATTAAGATTACTATAGTCTTGATTCAAAGCATTTCTCTGTGTTTTTAAAGGTTTTCAGACTGTCTCTGTTTATCTGAATGTTTGCATCTGAGGTACAACTAGATTGATATTTCAAAAAATTGGTTCTTACAATAGCATCCCATCAGCAGTGAGATCAGTCTGCGGTAGCGTATCCATCAAGATCTCTCTCATCATGGTAACATTTCTATCCTCTGTCTCAGGCAAGATTTGCTGCTCAAGACTGGGTCTATCTCCAGCAGCAGTGGCTTGGTCATGCCTATCACGTTGGTCGATGACGCCTTCAATATGTTCATGAATTTCTTGCAGGGACTCATTCAGACTCATGGACAGGAAACTTTCCATATCCATCATAGGAAGGTCTTGCTCACCTGGCAACTAAGTAAAAAAATTGAAGTCTCAAAAATGTATCTTTACCATTCAAGCTTATAACTTTGAAACATTAAAAACAAATTAAAAGCTCAGCTTAAATAAGGACTTTCAAAAATATCCAGTTTTTCATAGTTTAAATACATTATATTTTGTAACTGAACTTAGCAGAAGGTACTCACTTGAGCTGTAATTGGAGCGATTTCATTAAACTCTTGGATTTGTATTTCTTTTGGGTCAGACACAGAGTGAGGGCTTCCAATTTCTGTTGTGATGCATGAATAGGGTTTTTTAGTTGGTTAGATAATCCTTATAGAAAAGACAATTAAACAATATCAAATAGGAAAACAATAGTGCAGACACTCTGAGGAAAACTACACCAGTTTTTCAATGGATGTATTAATAAACTCTCAAGCACCATGTCTCAGAAAATAGCAAAAGTTTTACTTGTGATCATTCTTATTATCTCTCTTTGGCTATGTCAGCTTTTCTGTTTACCGAACTGTAACCTCGCATTAATCTCATATCTTGAATCATATCAAACTTAATTTTCAACAATGCATGGAGAAAATACTGTTGTACTGAAATCTGAAAGAATAAAAAAAAAATTTACCTGGTCTTACAGGTAGAGGCAGTGGCTCAAACACCAATACCTTGTCCTCTGATATGGACTCCAGGTAAGTCTGGTTTTACATTGATGAGAAAAAAAAAACAATACTATTGAGAAAGGTAGCAATGAAATTAATTTCTATTTTTTTTCTTACCCTTCAAGAAAAAGTTAGTAAGAGATCACTCTTTTCTTTTTACAACACATAACAAAATAAAATCTGAAGGCTATGTATATTACATTAAACCATCAGCAAGACCAAACCTTTGATAAGCATCAGATGTCTTTTTTTTTTTTTTTTAGGAATGAGGGAGCATAATTGAAAATGAAACAGTTGAAGTCCAAATAATCAACGTTTGCAACTCTCTCTGCTTTGAACACCTGAAATAGGCTTTTGTAATCAGTAACAGAAGAAACAATTCAGTAAAAATAATTCGCGCTGAGTTCCGCTTGGAATATTCAATACGTTACAATCATAATTTTTTCCAATTCTGAAAAAAATTGTGGGAAAACTCAAGCAAAGAATTGCCCATACAGTGGATGCGCTTTAATCAGCAAGCTGGAATATTGACAGCATTACACCTTCTCCCCTTTTTTTAGGGATGCCAGATGATGTTAAAAAAGACAACAACAAATACCAGAAAATCACCTGAGCATCATATATATATATATATATATATATATATTACATATAGGCAAAATTACCAAAATAAACATAGAAAAGAAAAGAAAAAGGAACTCAAAACTAAAAAAATCCAACGGGTGAAAAAAAAAAAGGAAAAACTGAGTGTTTGGAACACCTGTATTTCAAACAATGATATTTTTTTTACAATATTTTACTTTCTTGAGTCCAATAATGAAAACCTGCAATGGAGAAAGACTGAGGTGATAGCAGGCTTGAATGTTTCAAAAAGCGTAACTCAATAAACCTTTTTCTATTTAACTTAGAAAATAGGCACTATAAAACCGCAAAACGTATTTTGCCTTTGTTTTCTACTTGCCTTTTAGCCAGTGAAACATATAATGCGTTTTTAAAGATACACATTCTATTCAATTCCCTTATCCAGGTTTTCCGTTTAAAAAAAAAAAAAAAATTGAAATACTGTTTGATTACTTCTGCCTGCATATTTACAATTCAAATGGGGTCAATTTTGGTTGTTTCGGAGGCCCAAGAGAAGCCTGAAGACAAGTTGGAGTAGTAATGAAGAAGGCGCTAGTGGTTAAAATAATGAGGCATTTCTGTCTCAAAAGACTGTGCATCATCTCAATTCTACGCCTGTCATTTTACGTAATTATTTATTTTTTTTTAGGAATAAAATCTTCATTTTACGATAGCCAATTTATTTTCCTTTGATTTTATATGCAACATTTAAAACTTTTTATTTGAAACAAAATCACAATCAGAATACTTGTAGTTGTGCCTACCATTTAAAATGACTGATACCACATGCTTTGGTCCAGCCGTGGTTTTGAGCCCAGTAGGGAAATAGTTAAATTGAAAGGCTGAAAGATTTAACTGAAACAACATAACATTTGTCCCCTTCTCAACATGAGAGAGTTCAACCAGATCTTTTCATCACGTCTCTGTTTCATTGTGACACTTTCAGGAACACTCTTAAACCCTTGATCCCCAATGGATTTTCCAATGCTGATGTATTTAGTTTATTGGGTACGGAAGGATCATTAAGATGGGCTTTATTTGTTCCCAATGGTCCTTTTGATTATAGCTGGTTTTAGAGAACTATTTGAAGTCTACTTTCTTTCTGAATCATTTTGTTCCAATAACAACTGAGAAACAAATAAAAAACTGCATTGACATAGCAAAGAAGTTAAAGAGATTCAACTGGGCAGTGGTTGAAACAAAAGCAAAAATGTAAACATCAGTTCAACCAAAAATAGCTTTAAAAATTTTTAAAGAGAATTGTGAACATAATTTCCTTGAACTTATACCAGCATTGAATCAACATCTATGTGGGGCTCTTTGTGCATTCCAAAATAGGGGTCAAAATTTGGATCCTTGGCATCACTAGGAATTCTTGATTGAATAGTCATTGCTTGCCTGACAAACAAATAAATCTCTTCAATGCAAAAAAAACATTTATCATATCATATCATAAAGAGCCAAATAGGCTAAAGTAAAGCCTGTAATGCTCATTTGAAAGTAAGCCACAACAG
>JBCIKM010385344.1:0-10884 GCA_039654465.1 Melibe viridis
AGATAGATAGATAGATAGATAGATCGATAGATAGATAGATAGATAGATAGATAGATAGATAGATAGATAGATAGATGTTTCAGATTTGTAAACTCTTATACTGATACAAGTAAAATTAAAGCAGGAACTCTATCACAGAACAATAACAACAAACATTGACCCCTCCCCTAAAATGAACCCACAAAATAAACAAACAAAAACAAAGAAATACTAAAAAAATGTACATGAAACAATCAAGCAAATTGAAATAAAACTAATATATCAAAATACGAAACAAAACAAAGAAACAAAAAACAAACAAACCCAAAACAATCAACAACAAATAAAGCAGAATCAATAAAGAAAACAGTTCATTTGATGCAAATTTAACTTTTATTTGCAAATTGTGTTAAACAAAAAAATATAAAGAACAATCAAAATGACCAACGAGAACAGCACAGGAATTTCTATAAAATCAAATAAAAAAAGTAAATTCCTAAGAACACCTCTGCAATGCTGTTACATTCCTGACATCACGGTATCTATTTTTCTTTTTTTCTCATAGACAAAATTTAATATTGATCAGGAAGTAAGAATTAATTACAAAGGTACTACCTTTGTACAGCAGACTCATAACATTAAAATTTCAAAGAGCCAAATCTGACTCTGATTGCTTTGAACAAGTCTCGCTAGTTTCATCTATTGGCTTTAACTTGGAGATGTACCCCATGCATCTTCTAAGTCAGGGTTACAGCATACTAAGCCAAGCCTAGATAGTCACTCCTGTTATTCTGAACCAAATTTTGAATGGTTTATGAAAGAGGATGTAACACAGACCCAACCCCTTCTGTTTTTTTATTTTGTTTTGTTCGTTCGATTTTTGTTGAGGTTCTTGTTTGTGCTGCATCAATTATGTGTTTAATTAATAAAACAAATGTATCCCCTCCCTTTTCTCTCTCCCCTTATCCCTCTGCTGTAAGTGAAACATGATAACCTCAAACCCAAAGGGGCCAAAAGGCTGATTCATAAGATATGGTAGTCGATGACCTAAAAACAATCATTTAGGTTATTTATAAATAATTTTCATTACAACTTCATTGACAAGGCCCACAACCACAGCCAAAATAAAATACAAAATAAACATATAATTAACAGCACCCACACCTTTAAATCTACCTTTAAAAGTAATCAAATGATTCCGCTTAGCTTGTCTGTATGAGAAAAAAAACCTGCAACCTAATTTCTAAAACCAAGTTATGCTGTACCTATGTAGGATTTCAACACAGTATTGAAAATGAACAAAAACAAACCAACTTCTAACACAAAGACTTGAAAGAAAACTAAAAAACATTTGCCAGGTATGCTGACAAGTAATGCACACTCCAAGATATTTACATAGAACTACCCGTTGAAATGAGTCAAATTAAAAACCAAATTAAAAACCTGAAAATGGTACCAATCTTTAGAAAAATTAAACGTCAACCTTTGTAGCTATGCACATTAACTATGTTCTTCAAATGACGTTGGGAAAATTAATCCTATCTAAGTTGGTTTGTTGTGTCAAAGCCATTTTCAACTTTAAAAAATACAGGAGCAAATCAAATAGATAGGTTATAAAATTAATGCTAAGAATGTAGCCTCCAGATAAAAATTTATTTTAATTATACTTTATAATAATATCAGTTTTCCAAGGCATTGGTTTGTGCCCATGAAATACCAGGTATCATTGACATGTCTGTATCCAAAATCAAGGGGCTAGAGTAAGAAAGTTAAGACAGCCTTTTTTAGCTGATGGTTTGAGCTTTAATTTGAGGTTCAAATGAAAAGATTTGGCCAGGTAGTTTATGCGATATTGAAGAATGTATGTTACTTTTCAGCAGAGGCACATAAGAAGCTCTGAGATGAGAGCAGCCCGGAGACTTCATAACAAACAAGGCTGAATTCCAGTGGCGTGGATCTGGCACAGCCATCAGGGATGTACGATGTACAATATCAATGCACTCATACAAGAGTTCATGGACGTGACAGAACAAGGTACACAGAAATAAAGGGGCATAATAATTAATATGGCAATTACTCACATGGTCATAGTCAAAGTACGCATCATGGAAACAGCGTCAATTTAATCATATGGTTTTGAGTTATTCTAGATATTACATTGAACTATGGAAATCAGTAAAGACACGTAGTATCGTTCAGAGAGTGGAAAATATAGGTGTTAATAAATAATTCATAATAAAGTTGTTCACTCCACTCATACCCTCTTACTCTCTGTCTCTCTCTGTGTCTCTGTCTGTCTATCTGTCTGTCTCTCTCTCTGTCTGTTTGTCTGTCTGTCTGTCTGTTTGTCTGTCTGTTTGTCTGTCTGTCTCTGTCTCTCTCTCTTCCTCTCTCTCTTCATGAACTATCTGTCATTCTCAATTTTCTAATAAAATATCAGTTTTGTATGCACAAGGCCTTTGTGAATAACATTGACCTAAATTATGAAAACAGTTGACAAAATGTCTTGATTTCAATGGAAACAGTATTAACTAAAAAAAAAGTATCCACTATATAGAGCAGTCATTTCAATTTTCTTTATTAACCGTTGTAATTGGATTCAAATATGAATAAGACAGGATGAACAAAATTAAACATTTTTGTGTGATGTCAACAAAGGAAATAATTTAGATAAATGGCATGATAGTATTCTATATGTATGTACAACATGATTCTCATAAACAATTTACACTGAAGTGACAATGTGAAAGCACAAACAAATATCATTAATCAGCAAGTCAAAACCGTTTAATAAACACAAGACATTCAAATGTACAAAGATACTTTTGGAATTTGTAGTTTAGCACTCTCTCGTTCAGTCTTCTCTGATGCAAATAGACAATACGATAACTTCACCTGAAGAAATTACTTTTTATACACTTCTTCATGAACACAGAAAGACATTGTTGATGCGTTGTCCTCCACTTCATTATCAAAGCATTTAGGTTATTTCACTATCTATTTCTCTTGGTTGCACGAGGGCATTTTCTACAGAAAAAAGCCACTAAAAGCCAAACAGACTACACAATTTTTGTAAAAAATGGCACAAAGAGATAGGAACCTTGGTATACACCAGTGCTTGCTGAGCTTTTTATTGCCAGACTTAAGAAAAGCGATCATAATGCCTACTTATACTGACTTTTTGAAGTGTTCTTTACAACTCAGAAATTCTCAACTGCAGGCCAAAACTCCCAAATGGTAAAAAAAACAACCAAGGTTATCAAACACTGCTGGTGTAGACATTCAAAACATGGTGTGGTTCATGTTATCATATTTTTAAAAAGAAATGTTAAAGGCAACTGCAATGAAGACAAGGTTCAATGGGGAAAAGTGGAGGGGGATGGGAGGGAGGGGAGGCTAGATAGAGAATCCACAGGGAACAGGGATAAAGCACCCATCAAAACAAGATAAGCTTTGATCATTGAAATAAATAGAGCTGGAATATTCCCTAATGGTAAAAATATTTATAATGAAATTGAACTTTAATTATATGCGTTAAATGGATGGGGTAAGCAAACAACACCATCAGAAACAGGAACAAAAACAAAAATGATAAGATGAACAGCAAAATCAACAATAGTCATAACATAGGAATTTTCTCAAGAGGTTGTGTCATGGATTAAAATGAAAACTTAAAAAAAAATGACATAATTCATATTCATTCTCACGTTGAGCCCATGGCTATGCAAAAGAAAATTTAAATTTGTCCCCTGAAAAACAAGGGAGAGGTTCAAACTTCTCTCCCCATCAACAATTCAAATGCAAATGACTGTCTTCATCACACCTTCCCGACTAGACAACACTTCAAAACTACCTGTTACCACCCAGAAAGAACCAAAATTGCCTTGACAAACAGGATCAAGGTCGCTGGTAGAGGGTTAAGGCAGAATTCCCATTCTCAAAAATACAAAGAGGACTCTATTCTGTAGCTTGAGAGACAAACACCTCTACCCTGGACGCAAACATCAAGTCATTTGCGACTTGGTCCACCATTGAACTCAAACAAGCAGTCCATTAATCTCTTAGAAAACTACCAGCTAGACAGACATCAAAATATTCATCGTTGTATTACTACTTGGGATGTGGAGATTCTCAGTTTTAAAGAAACAAACCATGTTATTTACGGACAAGAAGGAATTTTATGTCAGAGCATTATCCATAAATGTATGTTCTTGCAGTGTATTTAGGGACATGAAATACAATTTCCAACTGAAATGAATTAAATGTAATAAATATAAAGCATGCCAATTTTTTGGTACAACAGACATGTTTGAAAATTTGGGAGCTCGTATCATACTTTTACAGTTGTAAGTACTTAAATTCTCATATTATACAAATTTTGTAAATTTAAAAACAAAAAAGAGGTAAATAGTTTTTAAAAAAATACCAGTGTCCTAAAACGATGCAAACGAGAAGAAAGTGTTCCACACACAGAACCTCTCAATTTTGTTTACCAAATTGAATTTTTTAAAGACAAATAACTGCAAAATGTTTGATACAAAGATGGTGAGCAGAGTTACACATAGTTTGCTTTACACTTTACCTAAGGTCCATAATAAGGGAAAAGCTCTAAAAGCATTGGCTTGTTGATTTCTTGTTAATACAATTTATTCGGTTTATGTTTTTGATATGAAATTCTCTAATAAAATAAAGGATAAATGCAACATTTGAAACCCAAAGTAGAGTAAGTTGAAAGATTTTGATTGTGAAGATTCAGGAAAGAAACATGAATTGTACCAAACAAAAATTTATCACCAACCATTTACTCATCTTTGGAAAAAAGCGGTGGTGATCGAGTGATCTCCAACATACAGCTGCATTATTTACACACACAGAAAAAACACTCGCATAAACAAACACACAAACAGAGCCATGCACAACGATGAACAGTCATGCCCAAATCTGTCCTCGGTCTTTCTCAACCAGTTTCTTTAAGATTATTTGGGACTAAGGAAATGGCTGGTTCTGTACACCTTGACTCAAAGGCAAACTTGCATGTAAGGTAGACGTTCCATGTATACCTCTAATTTGCCACATGGGCGCATATGCACACAACACACACACAGGCACACAAACGCATGCACACACATATACACACACACTCTCTCTCTCTCCTCTGTCCTTCTCTTGCTCTCTTTCTCTCTCTTTTTCTCATCCTCTGTTTGTCTGTCTGTCTATCCCTGAAAGACCGGTGTTCTTGCACATACATTCTTACAGCCAAAGCATAAGGAAAATAGCATCAATTTATGTAATAATATTAGGATTTGCAGAGATCTCCTACAGTACAGATGATGGTGATGCAATGCATGTAAACTGATGGATAAAGTAGATCCAGGAAGCTGAGGAAACAAACCAGTATTTAACTTTTGTCACAGACTTCAAAAGAACAGAATAAAATTGTTTTATATTATTCCAAACCAACCCTAGACAACCAGAAACATTTTCCAGTAAAAGATAACTACACCAGCGATCAAATGACAAGAGAATATTGACAAAGTGGAAAGTCTGTGTAAACATGGTGCGTCATTTCCAGGTTTGTCTACATCATCCTGGTTTCGAATCAGGCGGCCACGGGAAGATGGCCGCTCCTTTGGACTCTGCCGTTCGTCAATGTCCTTCTTTTCTGCATAGCTTTTATCCTCGTCCTTATCTTTCTCCATGTGATTTTGTGGGACTCGCTGATCACTGTCTCGTTGTAGGAGAACTTCCTGATTGTCTTTGGAATTCGTATTAGAAATTTCTTCTTCATCTACTGTGAAAGAAGTGGTCATCTTGCCTGTAGGATTCTCCTCAAATGTTTCATCACCGATGCGTGTTTTCTTTGCTGGGATTTCCTCTTCAATCAAATTAGTTTTCGCTGGGGTTGCTTTGCTTGAAGTTTCCATGGTGACAATTGCTTCGTCGGACTCATGTGTGGTCGTTGTAGGAATGGTGGTTGGAGTAGTAGCAGGTGTTGCTGTAGTGATGGTTGGTTTGGTTGTAGTTGAAGTAGTGAGGGGAGTTGTTGTGGTGGTGGTAGGCGTTGTTGTGGTGGTGGTAGGTGTTGTTGTAGTAGTGGTAGGTGTGGTTGTTGTGGTAGTAGTTGTGGGCGTAGTAGTAGTGGTGGTGGTTGTAGGTGTAGTGGTTGAAGTCGTGGTTGAAGTTGTTGTTGTGGTGGTGGTGCTGGTGGTAGTTGAGCTGGTTGTGGTTGGTGATGGTTTGGGAGTGATAACCCAGGGTTTTTCCTCCTCTTTTCCTGTCTGGCTTGTCTTCTTCCTGTGGACAGCCTTCATTCTCTCCAGCTGTGCATTCATCTGTTCTACCAAGGTCAGGGTTCCGAAGAGCTTGTCTCGGTGAAAGTAGTAGGTCAGCCCGTTTGATAGCTGGATTCGGACTTTCTCAAATTTTCCTTGCTTTGTCCTGGAGGAGTGTAAGAACTGAATGTCCTTTGGGGATATCCATTCATTGGTGAGGCTTAGGGCCCCTTTGGTGTGCAGCTTTAGGATTGAGTCTGATTTCCCGGGGTGAAGTTCTCCTTCCAGATTGCGGCCTAGCTTCATATACAGAGGGCCAGATTTCGAGGAATAGATGAGAATGTTTCCTATGACGTCATTGCCATATTTCCCCATATAGTTATCAGGGCTGGTCAGATAGTAGTTGTCATAATCCTTAGCCGGTTCATCGCTGAAATATTCTCTGTTTTCATAATCGTCTTCCTCTTCCTCATACTCATCAATATACCCAATGCATGCAATGGACATCTCTACCCAGGGTTCCTGTCGAAGTAAAATATCTGAAACGTAGAACATAATGCTGTCCAGGGCCCGTAAGACCTTATCAGAGTTTGGTCCGTTAGAGGCCAGAAACACTGCCACGTCAGCCTCGGGGAACAGCCACACCTGTGAGTTGGAGGCATACAGGTGGCCTGAGTATTTGTACCGGCGGAAACCTGCAATCCAAAAAAAAAAAAAAAGATAACTTGTCATTAAAAAAATATCCATGGATCAAATTGTGCTCCTACTCCACTTTCAGGGGTATTTATCAGTGAAGGCGAATTATACATAATCAGTTTGTCAAAAGTAAAAAATTGCTATCAATGTTACAACAATGAATCTGTAACGATACTGTCAAAGAATTAATATGAGAAAATTTTTAAATTTTTATTTTCATTTTCCATAAATGAAGACACATCACTAACAATACTATTTATTCCTATCAGCAGCATCTTGGCTAATACCACAACTATTGTCATTACCATAACCACCACCATTGTTGTTATCTATATCATTATCACTTTCACCAACAATAATTATTATCCGAAATAAAAAAACCCTGATCACAACTATCACTAACATCACTATCATAAGAAATCATATAACCATCTCTACCATCACTAGTACTGTCAACCGCATCAACATCAGCAACAGAATCTCAACTAAACCACCACAGTGATAACACTACGACAATTGAGTGATCAAGATATAATGGATCAAAAGAATGATAATATAAAATAAACCTTTACTCCATACGCTTCACAATCTCTAGCTTGTGAAAATAGTAATTGTATGAATACGGTGTCGAGAGAGAACAAGACAAAGCCATAAGAATCAAAGATTGTGAAAATAGTAATTGTATGAATACGGAATCAAAGATTGTGAAAATAGTAATATACATACAATTACTATTCATACAATTACTGTTTTCATAATCTTTGATTCATGGTGTCTGCTCCCCGACATTACTTCTGTGTTACAATCTCTAGCTGTTAGACCTCAATACTTTAATCAAATCTTAAATATATTTTCTTTCTTCTCTCAGTCCCGTACTCATTCACTCCTGATTCGAGTGCAGTACTCACCTCTGTACTGTGAAGACAGCCATCCCATGCCATAGCCCATGGCGGACTGGGCATCGTGCTTCATGAGGTGCTCTGTCTGCATGTCTTCAGGAACAGTAACCCAGCTCCCAAAAGCCTCCTTAAGTTGTGGGGCTTTCTTTGAGTTGCCTCCCTTCTCTTGTAACTGGCTCAGCACTGTCCGCATCCACTTGGTCATGTCGGTGGAAGAAACCATGAGGGACCCCACGGGCTCTGACGGGTGAATGCTGGAGACAAAACGACGTCAGGTGTTAAGGTAATATGAGATAGTCATATACTTTGCGTCAAAAGTATTGCAAAAAAAATTCAATCGACTGGGGGAAAAAATAACCAATGGAGGGATTCCAATGTAACTTGTCTCTTCCTGTTCGTACCATATCAATCATGTTTGAGATAATAGCCGTAAACGAACCCCTTCAGAAATAAAGACTTAGAGAAAGCGTAGTACAACTGGGCTGTAAGTATGTCACACGGGTTCAGTTCTAAATTACCTGGAAAAACCTCCCCAAACAATAGTCACACCTCCACACAATGCTGTTTTCCCCAGTACTGCACAATGAAGTCTTGGTTCACGGTGATTTTCTTTTAATGGAGTGTGAACACAAGGGTGGCACGTCAGCCTAAATGGTCTGAAATCTCTCTTGACTTCATGTCTGAAACTAAAAGCCACAAACCTAAGACCTACTGTTTTGCCACGGTTTTCACTCAGTTCTTTGAGATTCGTGTTTTGAGGATATTGGAGAAGCAGCTCTTGCAGGATGGGGGAAGCAGTTTATTCATTTATTTTTTCTTTCTAATGCCATGATGGCGTATTATCAATGTTTTTTCGGGGGTAGACTATATCTATGCCTGAAGTGACTTTATGGAGATAATCACTTTTTCGCCTTAACTTCGTTATTCATTTTATTGGCATTCTGGTTTCACGCTTTTCCCAAGTCTCCATTTCTAACCAAGTTTGTTAAACGGCTTTTATCTCAAATTGTTTGCTGATAGGATTCTAACATGTTTGGTATGGTACGAACAGAAAGAGACAAGGTTTGTAATGTTGTGCATTGTGTAAAAGTCCGTCCATTGGTCAATTGTCTATAGCCCATGGAATTTTTTTTTTTTTTTTTGCTATACTTTTGCCACTAAGTAAACTAAGTATATAAGATAAATCATATAATATACAGGGTGTTTTTTAATTGGAATAACCTAAAACCAAGAAAGATAGAAAGCTCCCGTTTTCTGCCAAGGCCCGAGTATTTTTTTTGGCATTTTGTGTCTTACAGTTTAACAGGTGCACATCTTCTCGTTAATTTGCTATGACGTCACTTTTTGAACATCTGGAAAGCAAGTGGTGCCCCATCTAATTACAGAGGGTTAGTTTTATCATGACCTAACTTTGTTTTAGAATAACTTTAAGTCAGGAACAGGTAGCTGGGTAACAGGAATTTATTGGCATTCTGTTGGGCGTTAATGATAATTATCTCACTAAAGGCAGTTACGAAATTATGACAAAAAAGCTGGACTGTGTTGTTTTTGGATCATGACGCACAAAATTTGTGGAAATGTGGACCTCGTTATTGACGCGGAAGCGCTCCTAAAGTCGTGCTCCGCACAAGAACTCGGTGCAAATTTTTTCAAAGGATCGTTCTATAAACACTCACTAAAACAAGGTCCTGTTGAGTTTTTTGAAGGGTTCGTCAAGGTCCCAAGTATGGTGTACGCTGGGCACTGCCGCGTTATCACTTTGCAGTCCTTTGGGACTGAAGGTTGCAGTGCGCATGCCCAGCCTGGAGAAGAGGCGGGTCTTCATCAGCTCCTTCCAGGAACGGTCCGACATCCTCTCCAGAACGTGACTCACCACCGCGTAGAGGTAGTTGCTGTAGTGGTCCGACTTTCGGAATTCCTCAGTCTGGGGCAGGAACTGCATGCGTCTGGAAAAGGGAAGACAATAACAATCAAATCTGTAATCAAATCTTTATGACATACAAGACAGGCGATTCGACTATATCTTTGAAAGAGGTCTGGCTAATGTGGCTACGTTACTCTTTCTTTCTCAATCTTAGTATGGGGCGGGAGAAATAATAATAATAACAACAACAACAACAACAACAACAACAACAACAACAACAATAATAATAATAATAATAATAATAATAATAATAATAATTAACTAACATTGAAAACAGGTATAAAATCTATGCATGATAAAAAATTTATAGAAATATCTGGCATGTTAAATCGTAAATAGAAGCGTTTTAAGCTGTGATTTAAAGCGCTCTATCAATGTCTGAAAATTTGACTTTCCAAAGCAGTGCGTTCCCGAAGTAGGGAGCCGAAAAAAGAAATAATTGCTCTCCGAATTAACAAAAGAATCAACTCCATTTTTTAAGAACCAAATTATAAAGTTATAATTATTCTTCGAATTCAAATTTCATTTTAATAAACATAATTTTTTCAAGCATTTGTGATAATTTTACATGTTATAAAACTATCGGTATTGAAAAATGACGCATTGGGGCTTATCAATCTTGCAAATAGTAGGTGGACGGGGTGTTAAAGAATGTATTTTTACGTGGGCGTCTGGCCTTATTCAGCTCACCGAAAGCGATACGAATTTCGGTATGAAGTTAGTATGTAGGATGGAGAGGAGCATATTCTGAGAAATCATAGGAATTTCAAAATATCTAAAGTTCTTAAGAGATAATAAATATTTTGTGTTAATACAGTGCCAGGAAAAGGACAAGACAAACCACATTGACTGTTGAACAAAAACAGAGAACAAAGTTTAAAAAAAAAAGTTATAGTCTCCTTTAATGCTCACTCTTTCACGCTGCCATAAAGTATTGGAGAGACGATTTCCGTAGAACTACTAATAATAACAACCAACACTCTCGAATCAAGAACTAGGTTAAAATAACCATAAAGGAAGTACTCGTTAACGAAACCTTTTTGCACTCACCGTTAACGTTACCTTTTTGCACTCTCTGTCCCAGTTCTGTATATGTATGTATGTATGTATGTAT
>JBCIKM010385455.1:0-10883 GCA_039654465.1 Melibe viridis
ACCACCACCACCACCACTACCACCACCACCACCACCACCACCACCACCACCACCACCACCACCACCACCACCATCATGACTACCCCCACCCCCACCACCACCACCACCACCACCACCATGACTTGCTCAACCACCACTACCCCCACCTTGACTACCCCCCACCGCCCCCACCACTACCCCCACCACCCCCACCACTATCCCCACAACTACCATCACAACCACCACCACCACCACTACCCCCACCACATTACCAAAACCACCACCACCACCTCTACCCCCGCCATGATAACCCCCACCCCAACCCCCTCGTTTTAATTGTAACTTGCTGAGATCTTTATAAAGAAATGTAAGTTCCCAAAGCTTCTCTTTCAATTTCTAAAAGCTTGGCAAAATTTAAAACATAATTTGTATTGATTTATGGGGAAACCCATGAGGGGCCGCCAGGTTGTTCACCTGGAGACGGTCACCAGAAGCAGATGCGTCCCAAAAGGGCTACCCCTGGGGCCAGCTGGTGGTTGCTGCTCGGAGCAGGCAGTGATGGAGGATGCTTGTAGGTGACCTATGCTCCGAGCGGAGCCAAAGGGAATAAACTGAGTAAGTAAGTAAGTAAGTAAGTAAGTAAGTACGTAAGTAAATAGTAAGTAAGTAAGTAAGTAAGTAAGTAAGTAAGTACGAAATTAAATTAGTAAGAAGGTAAGAAGTTAAGCAAATAAATAAGTAAATAAGTAAGTAAATAAGTAAGTAAGCAACTAAGCAAGCAAGCAAGCAAGCAGGCAAGTAAGCACATAAGCCAGCAATCAAGCAGGCAAGCAATCAACTAAGCAAGCAAGTAGGCAAGCAGGTAAGCAAGCAGGCAAGCAAGCAGCTAAGCAACTAAGCCAGCAATCAAGCAGGCAAGCAAGCAGCTAAGCAACTAAGCCAGCAATCACGCAGGCAAGCAGGGAAGCAGGCAAGCAAGCAACTAAGCAAGCAAGCTGGCAAGCAGGCAAGCAGACAAGCAAGCAACTAAGCAAGCAAGCAAGCAGGTAAGCAGGCAAGCAGGCAAGCAGGCAAGCAGGCAAGCAGGCAAGCAGGCAAGCAAGTAACTAAGCAAACAACAGGCAAGCCGGCAAGCAAGCAACTAAGCAAGCAAGCAGGCAAGTAAGCAACTAAGTAACTAAGCAAGCTAGTAAGCAGGTAAGCAAGTAAGCAAGCAGGCAAGCAGGCAAGTAAGCAAGCAACTTTGCAACAAAGAAAACAAACAAGCAAGTAAGAAAGTAAGTAAGTAAGTAAGGAAGTAAGTGAGTAAGCAAGCAAGCAAGTAAGCAACAAAGTAACTAAGCAAGCATGCAAGCGGACAAGTAAGTAAGTAAGCAAGCAGGCAGGCAGGCAAGCAAGTAAGTAAGTAAGTAAGTAAGCAAGCAAGCAAGCAGGCAAGCAAGCAAGTAAGTAAATAAGCAGTTAATTAATTAAGTAAGTAAGTAAGTAAGTAAGTAAGTAAAAAAGTGTAGCCTTAAAAAGGGATATGAGAAAAAGATAATGCATTGCATTGAACGAGTCGGACACAAATTCTGCTTCATGGGAGGATATGTCAATCTCAGATAAAAGTGGTCATGAGAAGGAGTCGTCACTGTGTGGTGTCTGCAGTTGATCAACTGCCTTTGAATGGTAACCCAGTCGCTTTCAAATATCCACCTTGATTAAAAAGTGCTCACTACTTGTCTAATGAATAGTTTCGTTAAAATAATGAAGTGGTATGCGCTTTTCACCCCCTCCCCCCCCCCCCCCCAACATGTATTCGACACCTAATTTCCTTTTTTGATTATATTTTTTTTTCTGATACCAAATCACGGACGTTTCAAAGCACTTTGATAACAACTTCTTATGCATCTTTCTATAACAGCAGCAGTTTGATAATATATAGTTTTGGACCTTTAACACGCTATAAACTTTCTTGGTTCATAAAGGTTCCGAGCAAGACTAAGTGACAAACCATTGTTGCGCTTATCAACGGGATACTTCCCAGCGACCAAACTCAGCAAGGGAATATTCTTTGAACAGGATGAACACATCTCATGTTGGTGGTGGCCATGACACAATGACGGTGTGTTATACTATTAAACAACGCGTTTGAGTATGAGGCATTTACACTTTTATTTCTGTTTTGTTTTTATACGAGGCAGTTAAATAACAGAACTTTCTTGTATTGGTATCAATAAAAGCACAGTACTCCGGACTTTTTTCATCATTGAAAATGGGACACAAAAGGAATTCCAGGCTTAAAAAAAATCATTAGATCTATATTTCCATAAATGAAAATTGAATGAAGAATCAAAACATCTTAAAGCTTAACAAAAATCCCCTTTGATAGTTTTGCAGCCCGACAATTTTTTTTTTATAAAATAATCTTCTCACATTGAAAATGAAAAACAAACAATAAATACAACAAAGCTTGCACCTTGTATTAGAAATGGGTTTTCTCCATCTACTTTTAAGTTAAATTTGAACTCCATTTTTCCTTGCTGGATCCAAAAACTAAATTCTTGTAGCATTGAAAACAAAAATCACAAAAACCAAAACAAAACAAACAAAAAAACAAACAAAAACAACCCAAAACACATTTATTCAATCAAATTTAACTTACATATTATATTACTTTCTCAGTTTTTGTTTTATTAAAACCTTGATTTAAAGGACCGAGATTTCATACAAAGAATAAATCTGAAATAACTTTTAAAAACTGTTGTACCGTATTATCAGTTCATGGGAAGCGAATAAAGGTAATAATTGAATAACCACTATGTATCGTCGTTATGTTCCCCTAGATACGCATAGTAACATGTCTAGCAGGCAATTCAAACTCCACGTCACAAATTGTAACCCTCACACGACGTTTTTTTATTTGACACTTTTCAATTTCCTCTCTTTCACTCAGTCAGGCTCTTTGTTAGTCGTCAAAGAATCGACAGGGAGAGAGAATAGCAAATAGTCCAGTACTTGTCAGCAGAGACCCCCGGCGACCTCCTCACTGTATGCCGTCCTCTGGGGGTTGACCTCTGTCGACTTACGAGCCCCGGTCACTAACTTCGCGTCTCTTTGGTGAGGTAAGTACAAGAGACTTTTGTACAAGTATCTATCTTTCTTGGCTTGTCTGGAGTTCTTGTCACGCAAATATTTCATTTTTTCTTTCCATTTTATGGCATTTTGTTTATTTGCTTTCCTTCTTATGTTGTCTGTTCTTTTTTTCCGTTTTCTTGAGTTTTGTTTGTTTTCGTATTGTTTTGTGTGTGTGTGTGTGTGTGTGTGTGTGTGTGTGTGTGTGTGTATGTGTGTATGTATATGTGTGTTTGTGTGTGTATGTGTGTGTATGTGTATGTGTGTGTGTGTAACGTTGTTCTGGATATTATTATTATTATTATTGTTATTATTATTGTTATTATTATTATTATTATTATTATTATTATTGTTGTTGTTGTTGTTGTTGTTGTAATTCTTCTTCTTCTTCTTCTTCTTCTTCTTCTTCTTCTTCTTCTTCTTCTTCTTCTTCTTCTTCTCGATTTTGTAATTGTACATTTTGCTTGTTTTAAAGTTGCTTGTATGCTAGTTTACATCGGGTGAGGCGAAATAAAGTTCATCAACTTTGAAGTTTTCCGACACTATTCAATTTCATCTAATAATTCTAGACACCTGACTTGATCAGTGTGACAAAACTTTAAAAAAAAAAAAGAAAACAGTCCGTTCAGAACTACATATATAATCTGCGTAAAAATGCAAAATGATGACAGGACTTTGTGCATTATGACCTTTTCCTATCGGATGTGTTTCACAGAGCTGTCGTTCTCAGCCATGACTGTGCAGTCCCTTCTTCCTTGAAGCATAATAATATGTTCTTCCTAATTTTGAAAACTGTGTTGGTGTTAGAACATCCCAGCAAATTCTATATCGAGTTGTCCACAGGATTTTATTCTGGTGACTGTTGAGGGTTTTCACCTTTTACAATGGATTTAAAAAACAGACAAAACCCTTAATTAGAAGACATTAATTAGACTATGATAACTGTTGTTTGATGATTCTCCATCCTGCCGACAAATGGAATCACTTCGTGGTTTTAGGCGTTTACAATACATTAGGCAAGGGATTTTCCTTAGAATTTTGAAATTTGATATGTATACCTCTATGAGGTGACCTTAGTTTTGGCATCGTCAATGAAATGAATGCCAGCTTTTCCTTGCAAAACACATTCGAGCTGAAATCTAAATCTTTAGAATACAACATGAAACCCACACAATAAAGCAGATGCACAGAACAGAGTCCGGGCTGTGAACGCCAATTATGGACCATAGGCGCAAATCAACACACGCTTTTGACCACAATGATCTGCTTTAAAATACAAAGTTTAGTGTAAATGTTCATACTTAAATAAACAGTTAAAGTAGGGTCATGAAATTTGCGGCAAAAAATGTGCCAAATTCCAAGTAAATAGCATGAGTGCCTTTATCCCTTCTAGTCCCGTAGCATGTTGCATTGACTACTTTTCAGGAAGAGCAAAAAAAACAACAACAACAAAAAACGTTTTAACTGATACAATAACAAACGACATATTCTAAATAGGAAATGTAGGAAAACGAAAACAGACATTCCTTCAGCAACAGGCTTGTCAGATCCGCAAAGGGAAAATTGCGGTTTTGGGAATACACTTTTTTTTTCTTTTTTTTACGAAAAAACTAACATACAACAATTTTTTTTCTGGACATCAACGAAATGTTGTTTAATTTTGCCAAATCTAAATCAGCAAAATGTTTCAGGTTTATTTCTTATGGAACAAATTATAATGATTTTAAAATTTGAGACATCATGTGCCAAAGATTTTTGGATGGTTTTCACGGTATGGCTCCAGGGTTATTCTACACAAGAATTTCTGGGCTGAAGTGTGAAGATCTGCACAAGAAGTGCATCATGCTTTTTTTTAAATCTCCAGACCTGACCAAGCACCAAAACAAGCGTTTCATCGCAGTTGCACTCTTGATTGCTTAACTTCGATCATAATTCTATAATGTGCTTGTTACACCCCTTTTTGTTTTGTGAACAATCGGCGACGCTTTCAAAGACTTGCACATAATTTATTTTCACAAATTGTCATTTTACTATTTTTCCCTCTAATGAGACTTTGATTTGATGACCATCAGTTAAAGATTGTGTTGTTTGGTGAGTCGGACATGGCTGTGAATGAAGCCCAACTCTATGAGAAAAGATAGTGCGATAAATATTTTACTTTTATATATTTGCCTACAATCGCCTCAAAAATGGGTGTAGATATTATGATCAAAGAGGCATCCCTATACAGAGTCACCGCACAAACCTACACAATAAAACCTCCACAGGAAAGTCCACTCCAAAGCTGTAAACCGTTTTCATCCACGCGGCGATATCTATTGTCAGCAGTATGGGGTGACCGTCCCATACTTCTTCATTGCCCTTCCCAACGGTTTGCAACAGATTTCATCGGGGAATATAAATTACCTACACGACCGCAAGATTTCAATCCTATTGGCAAGCCTGGTGCAAAATTTGCTTTCTACCTAGAAGGAAAAGAGACATTTACTGAAATTCTGAAATGTTTAAACACACTTCAACCTCGCAAGACTAAGGGAGAGCAGAAATTCAAGGAAGAAGAGACCACTAGCCGGATCGCTTAAAATAGCTGGCGACGTCTGTGTGTAAAAGTTTAGAACGTATAAATTTATGTTTTGATATTTCGAGTCAGTTTGGTAAAAGAAAGGACACTTTAAAATGTATGTTCAATGGAATTTGTCAAAGTTTTGTCGCTCTATTCAAATATAATTGATAAAGTCAGATATCAAAATTTATCATAGTTGATGGCTTCGGTTTTGAGAAATTTAAAGTGGAGAACTTTTTTTTTCCTCACTCGATATATCAGGGGAAACGAAATGCACCGTGATATTAAAGACTGATTGCTAGCAGCTGCGTACTCTATCTAAAACAAATTAACGGTGCACCATGTTTGAATATGTCGTGACATTTTAAAGAAATGATGTGCAAATTCGTTTGGAGCATCCTTTTTTTCTGTTCGTTTTTTTTTGTTTTTTTTTTTGTTTTGTTGTTTGTTTTGTTGGGTTTTTTGTTTTTTGTTTCTTTTTTATGTTTATGTTTTTTGTTTTGATTTTTTTTTTTTTTTTTTTTGGTTATTTTGATTTTTGTTTGTGTGGGGTTTTTTGGTGACCTTTGAAATTTGTGCAATGCCTGAACAAACTAATCGAATCGTTATAACAATCTACAAAATTTCAAGTAGGAGCTGCAAAGATTTTCCACACAGTGACGTCATTTTAATCGCCAGTAGAATAATAGGCAAATGCACATTTTTCAAACCTTCTCAAAGCGAGACGCAGTAATTCTTACGCCAAAAGCGTCATAAGCCAAATTTTCACTTCATGAAAATAATGACACCGTAAAAAAAAAAGTTCGATTAAACTTTTTTTTAAAACCCAGTGAACAAAAACTTGAATAGTTTTATAAGCTATGGCCAAGAAGAAAAAAAACTTTAAAAAAAATAAATGAAAATAGAGAATTCTAGAGAAAAATATAAATTTGTTATTAAGTTATTTAACTGTAGAATAGGGGATTCCTAAAAGCTTAAAAAAAAACTATCCTAATGTAGCCATGATGTTATTGTCTCGAAATACCATTTCTTAGATAATGGTTCTTGCTAAACATTTAAGTTTTGTTTTGCTAAAATCTTACACATAAGTCGAGGTATAGTATTTTGTGGTTTGATCATCAATTTCACCTGGACAAAGAACATTGTTTTAGAGTTCAAGCTCTGCCCCCTTTTTCTTATCTTCTTCTTCTTGTTATTTTCTTCACCCCGCCGTATGTATAAAATCCTCCATTCTTTTCCTTCATTTGGGTTAATTGGGCTATTTGTTTAACCTGAGTTTGTTGATAAAATATTGCACATTTTGAAACGATAATGATATTCATCTTATTTTCTTGTTGTGTCTCGTGCTCTCGTTACAATCTCCAAAATTGCGTGTTAGTATATTGTTGACGGACATTTCATTTTGAGACGAATGGGAGGGGGGCGTGGGGGGGGAGGGAGCAGTGTTATGAAACTTTCATCGGTAGCAGGGGGTTCAAAACCTCTTTAGGAAACAGTCATTTAGCGGAGTGGAGCGAAAAATACACGGGGTTGATCCAAAGTGGGATTTGAAGGGTTCAAGTATTCTGTTGAGAGCGACATTCGATGGGCTTCGTGGATTTGTTTGCTCTTGTGGGAGAGAGAGAGTTAGTGTGAACTCATTAGCGTAGTCCACTCCGGGCTTCTGCTGACCAAAAGGGTCAGAACCCCTGGGTCAAGTTCGTAGGTCAAGGCCATGAGAATTTGATAACTGCCTCTAGCAACAAATAAGCATAATAAGAAGTTAAGGGCGAAGAAGTCCTCCGTCTTTGCACACATTATTTTAAACTCATATACACCTAGCAGATAAACAGTTGTTTGTTTCTTTTTCATTTTTTTTCTTTAAAAAAAATATTAGTAGGATTTGGCAGGTTTACACGCTGCCGTTGATATAATCAATGATATGGAATTACCTGAAGTGTTGAACAAACAAACAAACAAACGAAAAAACCTATATCGATAAGGCAGCTACAGAAACGCCATAGATGAAAATGAACAGAAAATATTTATAGGCACAGTGCCGGGGTGAGTCAAAGCCGTAGAGAGAAAGGGAAAAAAAAACAAGAAGATATCAAATTCTCATTACTTTAACCCGCAAACTTGACCCAGGAACGCCATAGAGGGGGAACTTTTTGCCAGAATGTTCGCTTCTGACGAGTCATTTGACACGAAGACAATGATATGTAGTTGATTTATAGATATAGATTGCTTTCTTTGGTTTAATGTTTATATGATATCTCCCCCCCCCCCTCCCCCACAAAAAAAAATATTCCCAAAGATGTGTACTTTTAAGTAACTTGTTTTTCTTCTGAGCATCAAGATGTTTAGTTTTATATTTTATGTGCATTATATATAAAAAGAATAATATTTGCCATATATATGTTTTGTTTTTTGTTTGTTTGTTTGTTTGTTTGTTTGTTTGTTTGTGGGCTTTTTGTTTTTTGTTTTATTTTTGTTTTGTTTTTGTTTTGTTTTTTTTTTGTTTTGGTTTTTTGTTTTGGTTTTTTTTTTTTTTTTTTTGGGGGGGGGGGTTAAATATTGACAAAGATATGCGTGATAAGAGAGTCACAGCAAAGTGACAAGCTCTTGATGGCATAAGTTTATGACGTTACACTGAATTAGAGCACCATGAGCACCCATTGACATCAATTTCAGCGACGTCACACACGTCCGTCCATTGTCAGTCAGTCGTCCGTCAGTCGTCCGTCAGTCGTCAGTCAGTCGTGCGTCAGTCGTCCGTCCATTGTCAGTCAGTCGTCCGTCAGTCGTCAGTCAGTCGTCAGTCAGTCGTCCGTCCATTGTCAGTCAGTCGTCCGTCAGTCGTCAGTCAGTCGTCAGTCAGTCGTCAGTCAGTCGTGCGTCAGTCATCAGTCAGTCGTCAGTCAGTCAAAGGCTCGTGGCTCAGCTTTGACTTTATTAGTTCTTGAATTCAACTCGTTGACGACGAACGACGTGTCAGGTCCAACAATCGACTTGAGATGTGAAAAGGAAACTGACAAAAATGTATGCTTAGATTTAAAATTCTACTCAATCTTCCACAAGCGCGTGTGAGGGAGAAATGATATTGAGTAATGTTAAGTTATTTATATTTTTTTCTTCTTGTCTGACAGTATAATGTGGCTTTGTAAATCAGTCGCACAACTTTCAGACGCATGGACCTATGGCGAATGTTGCTGAATAACTAAAATGTCACCCGGCCGATCATACTGTCGTTGGGTGTTGCACAATGGTTGACACCTGGGCAATACATGTATTCCTTTGGAACAGACCCCAGAGACTGAAAGAACTAAATGCCGCGCCCCAGGTCGGCTATGTTTGATCGCCACTTTTTGTCTATTTTTTGGTTTGTTTGTTTGTTTGTTTGTTTTCTTTTTGTTTGATTTTTAGTTAGTCGCATGAACAATCTCACTAAAATATTCTTCGTATCTTGTGATATAATTTTCAATAAGATTTGGGAAGCTCAAGTGAATAGTTGGTGAAGTATTTTTTTTTGTTTGTTTAATTCCTCTTTATAGCATAGAAAGGTGTGAGCTTTGAAGTGAGTTATCTCCAAATCAGGTTTGGTGGGGATGGGGCAGAGTGGAACTGAGATGAAGATTGTTCTTAGGGATGACTAAAATGAAAAATTATCAATTTGAAAGAGGAGTGACTTGAATGAGAGAGCGAAAAATACTTTGATTACATAATAATATTATTGTTTCGTTAAACAGAAAGTTTCATTAAAAATGGTACATGTCCGCCATTGATGGTGTTCAAAACTGATTGTCAGTGCTCGGCACTGTAAAGCCTTTCCAATCTCACAAGGCTTTTTAAAATAGTGTTAATCTTAACCCTACCCCCCTCTCCGACACCCCACCCCCACCCCCACCCTTTATTTCATGCCTTAGGTTTTTCCAGTCCGATGAAATAATATTATTATTCCTATTAATCATTAGATTTGTCCGGTGCCCTACTGCCGACATTTCATGACGAAGCATTCTATAAGTCGGTGCGGTCAAACTGTGGTCAGTGAATTATCTCTAAGTCCTCTCCTGTCTGTCTGTCCGTCCTTCTATCCGTCCGTCCGTCCGTCGGTCCGTCCGTCTGTCTGCATGTCTGTCTGTTAGTTTTTCCCTCGGCTCAATCGCCCAGCGTATCAAATGAGCCCAAGAGGAATGCCCATATGCACACACAGAGAGCTCAGACAGAGAACTGAGTGAGACTCAATTTAGATTTGTTTGCCTTTTGAAGCTGGATTCCACAGACCAAAGAGGATTAAAAAGTATGAGAGGAGAAAAGCATAGTGTGTGGGGGTGTGTCAAAGCCATGGCAAAAGCGCGGTTCATATTGCCAGCTTGATGAGGTGATCATTATCGTATTTCATGTTTTGCTTAAGGAGTTCAAATTCATTATTAAATAGTTCAGATTTTGATTGTTGTTGAGCTTTACGGCGTCGATAACTACGAGTCATTCTCTGACTGGTAAGAATAAAAGAAAAGTTGATGAGAGATAAAGAGAGAGAGAGAGAGAGAGAGAGAGAGAGAGAGAGAGGAGAGAGAGAGAGAGGAGGAGGGAGAGAGAGAGGAGGGAGAGAGAGAGAGAGAGAGAGAGAGAGCGGAAGGAGGGAGAGATAGAGAGAGAGAGGAGGGAGAGATAGATCGAGAGAGAGAGAGAGAGAAAGAGAGAGAGAGAGAGAGAGAGAGAGAGAAAGAGAGAGAGAGAGGAGGGAGAGAGAGAGAGGGGGGAGAGATAGAGATAGAGAGAGAGAGAGAGAGAGAGAGAAAGAAAGAGAAAGAGAGAGAGAGAGAGAGAGATGTTCGTCAGTGTTTATTAGAATCCGCTGTCGTAGTTCATTAAGAGAAGAATGGCGACCCTGCGTTCATATTTACCGCGCTTAAATGTACAAGTAAAAAAACAACACCATTATTGATGTTAAAATTTTACCAATTCTCCCGCCGTTGCTTTGCCCCTCTTGTCTTTTGTCTACGCTCTTTGGTTCTCTCCGGACATTTGTGTCACTATGGCCAGTTAGCTCAAGGACACTGGTTGGCTGGAATTGCAATGTTGGCACCAGGGATCTCTGCTGTCTCTGGGGAGGCCAAGCCGACTGTGGGCGTGGCCGATGTGCCCTGTCATCAGGCTTGATATTTGCAGGGGAGACCAGGGACGGTGTTGGTGGGTAAGCTGTGGTGGTGGTGGTGGTGGTGGTGGTGGTGGTGATATGTGTGTG
>JBCIKM010385564.1:0-10880 GCA_039654465.1 Melibe viridis
TCTTACTTTCCTCTGGGCTCCTCTATGACCCTCGTGTGTCGTGGGGCCCTAAAACCTCCAATAAACAAACAAATCATAAAAAATTAACACCCATTACGGTTACAGTAGGTGGGAGTCCCTGGTGGGCTCTTCTACTTCTATTTCTTTTCTTTCATACTTAAGCTATCGTCTTCCTTTTTCCTCTGCTCTGTGATGTCCTTTTTGTTATCTTGTTTGCAAACTCAGTGGTCATTCCTTATTTCAGGAGTTTTGGTAATAACTCATGGGTCACAAGAACGTGTGTGTGGTTTGTGGATGTACCTGATGGGCACTTCTACTTCTGTTTCTTGTCTTTTACACTGAATCTATCATTCTACTTTTTTCCCTTTTCTGTGATATCCTGTTTTTGTTGTCTTATTTGTAGACTCAGTGGTCATCCCTTATTTCATGTCTTTTAGTAATAACTTCAGGGTCACAATTTAAACATATTGAATACTTTTGTACCCTTGAGAGGGGCATTAAAAGGTATGAAATAAGGGATGACCACTGAAACCCAAACAAGATGACAAAAACATGAAGCAAAAGAAAAGGGGTAAAAGTAAGAAGATAACTTCAGTGTTAACAGAAAGAAATAGAAATACCTCACGAACTGCTTGCCATGGTGCTCCATAAAAAAAATAACATGAAAATTTATTAAGAGCTTATTCATTCAGAGTCATCCCCATACTCAGTGTTTTACTACAATACCATATCCCTGGCAGATAAAGAACATGATAATAATACGTACAATACATGATGATGATTTTAACTGTTTGTCACTATATTAGGCGTGTAACAGGGGAGGGTGTTCAACAAAACTAATTTTTAACCTCTCTTTTGCCTCCTTAATCGGGAGACGTATTTCAAAATCCCTGGTTGCTGCTTTTGCACCAAGCCATGGGTTGCAATCGAGTTGTGGAACAATGGCCTTGTTGTCCTCTCCCACTCCTCTGTCTTTGAACCCTAATTTCGCCTTATCTTCTTTCTAAGATAAAGATAACCAGCATAATGTAGAAGGACTATAGTCAATACAATCTGCATATATCTTTTCCCGACATTTTATTCCTGCAGTATGCATTCCAAAATTGCTTTAAAAAATCCTTCTTGAGAAGCTGTTTTGAGCCATCGGAAGGTTGTGTTCTTTTGCTCCTTCAAAGAGTAAAAGGTAATGACACATCAAAGTATAAGGTGAACATAGGTAGAGCAAAGACTCAATGCATCAATTTTGCTAGAGATTTTGCTGTTTCATCAATTTCCAGGAAGATAGAAACAAAAGTTCCATCCTCTGAAAAATGTGAAGCGTTGTTTTAGTAGTATGCATTTTAGAAGACTTATGACACTCAGAAAAATGCTAAAAAATGCTCGTATTTATTATTATATGAGATGAAGTACCCAATTGCACAATACCAATGGTCATGGTGAAGCCGGGGACTTGTCTCATACATCACACTTGTCTCACACACCACACTTGTCTCTTACATCACCCTCCCACATACAAACCACAAGTATGATTTCGCTTGAGGCATTTAGGCCACAATATCTATTGTTATTGTTTGTTTTTTTCCTGAGTAATAATAATAACAACGGTTCTGCTAGTTACTTTTCTTTTAAACTTAAACTATCGTCTCACCTTTTTCCACTTTTCTTTTCAGTCCTCTTTTTGTTGTTATGCAGTCATTCCCTATTTCATGCCCTTTGGCAAATAACTGCAAGGTCAGAAGTGAGATGTAACAAGTACTGAGTACTTTTGTACATAAAGGTGATCTATATTGTCAGTGGCTGATACGCTTTGTCATTGTAAACCATCCCTCTGTGCTGTTGATATACGTGTTATGAGAGTGAGAGATGATTTTCATTTCTTTTGGTGTAAACTTTGAAAGATGAAGTTTTAGGATAAAAGACTATATATCGTGGGTTGAGAGGCAATTTATTCTAAATGCAAAATTCACATTTTGAGAAAATCATCTTCAAATGCTAAGCTCTTAAGGGAACTCTTTTACAATAATTTTCCACCAAGCAAATTAGAGAAACGTTAAGTCATTTGGCAGATAAGGTGATTTTATATCATGGATTCAATAACTGTTCAAGATTTAGGTGACAAACTCATTTTTCAGTTTCATGGGTTTGCTGTTACAATAATTTGTCTCTCAGTCCATGATATTTGCTTTCTTTTAGTTTACCGAAGGACAAGAGTCCAAATGGTTTCGGCAAAGTATCAGAAACTCAGCTCTACATGTACAAAATCTAAGTCCACTCCTTTCAAGGTAACCTAAAATACCCTTCTTTATTCGGAAAGGATTCAGTGATGCATATCAATTATAATGTCTGCTTTATTCTGACATGCAAATAAACCCAATAGCAAACTTAAAAAAAAAGAACCATTTTTCCTTAGATCAGATTCCTAATGGAAGGGACATAAATATGTAAATATTTTCAGGTAAAACAAAGTTGTCTTTCCCTAGAAATTAAATTTGAACTGGTCTGCCAAACAGGTTTTATAAAGCAATCAAAAGTTTGCAATGATAAAGAACAGTTCAAAAGGTCTGGTCTCTACTGTAAGGGTATCAAAGTTGAAAAGGACATACATTTGCATCATTTTGATAAGCTGTCATCCAGGGAATCATCACTTGTTTGGTTTGAAAAGTAATGCCTCCAATGCAACAGCTCCATGATAGTGTGTGTAAGATTTTGACACGAATTATAAAACAATCAGAAAGCTGAAATATTATTTGTGATTAAAACAAGTCCTTGACATTCTGATACTGCCGATACGAGAACTAGCACAAGGATATGAAAATTGTTATTATCAATAGATCTAAACAACAAACCATTTCTCTATATTATGAAGACGTCAAAATTTGAGGAAATTAAGCCAATTGAAGATCTTAAAAATTCTGAGGTAATGCATCCACAGGCTTCCTTGTGATTTTTTCCACATTGGAGAAAAAGATCAAGACAAGGAGACTTTATACTGCCTTTATATCAAGTTCCAAAGGTCATGAATTTATTGACTCAAAGTGGAAAAAACAGGAAATATAATTCTTGATTTCTCAAATAGTTGAAGCAGCATTTACAGAGTTTTGGAAAAACACTCTTCAATTCGTTTTGACCTAAAATGACTTCCAACATTTTTCCCTTGTATCCTCAAACTTGCAATAAATGACTTCCTCCATTTTCCCCTTGCATCCTCAAACTTGCACTCATTCAATTTCATACAGTAAAGATACACTGACCCATTAAAAAACAAATTTCAGAGTCAGAGCCTTGCAAAGTGTCTTGCTGTCTGAAATTTTGTTTCATCCTCTATGATTATCTTCTCTTCCTCGTTATTATCAACCTGTAGCTGGGAGACTAATCTTTCTTCTCATGTCTCACAGGATTTGTTTAAAGATTTGTGTTTATTACAACATCCTAGAACTAGAAGGCATTACTTTTCAAACACCCCTGGTAATAAACAGATAAAAGAGAAGCAAACTGTACCTCCCACTCACAGTGTTATCTTCTTGGCAAAATATTCTGTGGAAATTTGCCACACTTTCCTTTTCCCTCTAATAAAACAAGCCTAACCCTCCTCTGTAAATCCCCCTTAAAAGCCCCCCCCAAAAAAACAACAAAAAAAACAAAAAATTAAAAAAAAAAAAAAAGGGGGGGGGGGGGGCGAAGAGAGAGAAAAAACAACAACAACAACAACATAGTAAAATCAATATGAACAACAAGTTAAAAAAAAAAAGAATTGTGTTTTCCACCTATGTCTAGTCACTATCTTGGGAAATGTCACCAACACTCACCCAGGTACTCTAGGAGGGTAAAAGTATTCATTGGGCCTGAGCTCAATAACAAGATAACAACATGACAACTAAAAAAAAAATAAATGTTTAAAATCATCACATAAAGAGTTAAAGCCATCCTTAAGGTGGAAAAAAATTGTACTCAAAGTAGGTATTGATGAATAACTTTGCAAGAAGGATGGATTGGAAAACTATAGTTACCTAGATTATCTACTGTTAAGGTTGAAATAAATGTATTTAAAATGACAGGGAAAAATGACCAAAAAAAATCTTTCAAGAAAACCAGAAAATTTCAAAAAAAGTGTGTGGTAGTATATCAACTAGAGTCTACCTCGTCAACATAAGCTTTGACAACGACAACAACGATGACGAAGAAGAAGAAGAAGAAGAAGAAGAAAAAGAAGAAGAAGAAGAAGAAAATAAAAAGAAGAAGTTGAAGAAGAAAAACAAGAAAAGTTCACCAAAAAAAGAAAAAAAAAAAAAGAAGGAAAAAACACCAACTCAGACTCCATCCAAAGATATTGCAAGAAAGCATGACGCCCACATGGACATTTTGCACTATTTTTTCTCATTTGTTTCAGAGGACCTGAAATGATTTCCGCCTAAGGTCAAGAGCATGATTACAAAAGCAGAATGCCTCACACAATTATTTGAAGCAAAAAAAAATAAAATACATTGACAACCAAACAAACCAAGAATCAACCTCGAATGATTCTGACCCAACCCCCGAACACACCTCAGAGTACCTTGTAAGAAAATAGGACTGGAATCCTGTCCAACCCTTTACAACCACTGGCTTTGGAAAGGTGATTAAAAAAACAAAACAAGAGGGAACATCGTAATCAAAGAGACTCCTTACAAACCATCACTACATGTTGAATTGATTTTACCAGAATTTGGAAGCATCATAATATTCAGTCTTTTATCCAAATATTTTACCAAACTTTCAAATCATTCAGCTCATTTCAACATAAGGAAAACATTCACCCATTCAATTCAGTTGCCCAATTTTTTTCACTTCTGAAACAATAAAAAAACCCAGAAAACCCAACATTTTTTCACTTCTGAAACAATAATAAAAAAAAAGAAACAACATAAAAGCAAACAAACCCCAGACAAACAATCAAAAGTTGCCTCCATTTTGTTTCATCTGAATACTTGTCAAAGTGTTGGACTTGCACATTCCTCATGTTCTGAAAAACCGCCGTACTTTTGGTGTCAGCAGTTTGAAGAAAGACTCTGGAAACATGGTGCGGGAGACGTTGGCGTATTTCAGGTAGTTGTATGGAGTGGCAATCACTTCCAGGAGAGCTGTCAGCAATTGGCGATCCTATACAGTGAGTTTATTTTATATTTTATTGGGAAAAAAAAAAAATCCTCGATGAAATGAACAAGGAAACATATAAATCAAGAGTACAGATGAGAGCACTCAAATACGCTCAAATAGCCAAAATTTCAGTCTGGCTTTTAGAAACCTATTATATAACAAGTGAAAGGTCGAGTAGGCTTTGGCCTTTAAATGCTCTGTATATAAACTGTAACTTTAACTAACTAGCACAGGATATTTAAAAATTTCAAATTTATAGCAAAGGCATAAATATTGCCTGGAAAAGACAAATGAATTTAGACTGGTGAAGAAATGAACATATTTTCAGTAGGCATATGTATCTGGGTAGTTATCAAATGGATTAATATTTTTGATTTAACCATTTTACATGTTTTTTTTATCTCATTGGATGAAACCCATGAGACCATTATAAAACAGAATAAAAAGGAGTTGATATTCTTACCTGAAATATCTGCTGGTGTTGTTTTGAACTGTACAAACGCCCATCTCTGACGATGTCTTCTATCAGAGACTGGTACTCATCTGCAAAATGAAAGATAACAAAATGCATTTTTAAATAACATGAATCTGATAAAAAAAAAAAGCTTTTATTTAGCTGATGAATTCAGGAGAAGACATATCAGATCCACGTGAAGTTTATCCAATTTTGTGCTCAATTCAAATAAACAGCTACTGACCACAAAAAACAAAGAGAAATACCGTGGAGGGAGTATGGGAGCTTCCGTTTTAACAATAGACAAGGACACTGGACGTTTCGGGTGACACCCTTTCTCAACAGGCACAATACATACACAATATAATATAATATAGAAGAGGCTGCCAAGTAACTATACTGCCTCAATATAATACAATTACAATAAAAATACAATGCAATACAATATTTAGGGTCTGTTATTGGCATAAAATTGCTTTTTTAACCCATCTAAGATATTGAGTGACATGCAATCATAAGAATAAGAGTTTGTAAAAAAAAGCATTAACCTTCAATTTTTTCATATCTCAAGAAGCTAGAGAGCTGCTCCAAGGGTTTAAACTATTCTAAATGATGGGGTGTGAATTTTTATCTCTCGTGACCAGTATTAATACCATTCCTACAGCCAAATGATGGACGCTGAGAAGCAAATCTACGATATTAATACCATTCGAACAGAATAGGAGTTAATCTTACTCATCATTGGTTCATTGCCCTAAGTCTAATCTTTAACATTGGACATCAAAATAAAACCTGTTTGCAATAGTTATTTTCTTTTCACTTCTTTAATTTATGAGCCTGGTACAGTTTGTAGTAAGTGTCCATCTATCCAATTAACCCAAAGTGCACTGAACAAAAGAATGCAGTCGAATTGTTTGCTTTGCACTGAGTAACATAGATTTCATATTTATTGCCGCATGTAAAATATACTGACAAGCAATGAGAAAAATAAAATTAAGGCAAAAAATCACCAATGTAGTGATAAACTCTTACAGTTATAAGTGACAAATGGAATAGAAAATCCTTTAGCTGTGTTGTTGCCATTGGACTTGAATTGAATCCACAATTTCTTTGATCTGGCGGTGAAAGCGATCGGACGCTGTCGACTGTCACAGGTCTCAAAAGTACTCTGGCTATATGGGGATTCTAGTAGAAATAAAAATGACAAAGAATACATCAAATTAGTTGATAGGTCCCTGCATAAAGGATGACAGTTTTTCATTTCTCCTTGCACCTTCTATAAATTTGATAACCAGCATGACAATTCTAATCTTTATTGAAAGTCAGAAGCAAAATATTTCTGGGAATCTTTTTCTTTTCTTTTGACACATAATTTGCTTATCAAAAAATATTGTAAATTTTCTTTTCAAACCTTAAAGTATAAATCAAACCCAAGAAAAATTTGAGTTTGAAGCTTTTTCAAAACAATGAAAGCTTTTCCAAAAGGCATGAAATCCTGTTCACTAGAAGACTCTGGCAATCCTTACACTGAGAGAGCCTGAACGCGCGTATTATTGAAAAAATATTGCGAATAAATTGTAGGAAGTTAGATGGCCTTCATATGTATAGCCTTCATATCATCGGTTGACATCATCCTCATGGGACTGACACAAAGGTAAGGACAAATTTTTTCACTTAGGTCTGCCTAAAAGGAAGACTGGAATAACCCATGCATCATTTGCAGGATAGTGCAGCAGTGTGGTTGGCATAATGTGCCAAAGGGAATTAAACCTACACCCTTGATTGGCCATGAAAAGGAAGCTCATTACTAATTGGGCTACTGACCCACAATGACATATATTTAATCTGGCCAATAGCATCAGGCAAGACATAGAAAGCTTAATAATATTACATTTTTGCTAACAAGGCCAAAGCTCTTCTTGTGATGAGCTACCCACTGACTTAAGTGAGGCGTTTTGAATGAAATTTATAACTCTCAGATCGGAGTTAAAACCACACTTAAAGCCATGAAAATTTCACATATAGCTAGCTCACTGGCCCAGTCTCATTCTATACAAGTAGATGTAAAGCTTGAGAGTTCCTCCCCCTTCCCCTCCCCCCCCCCTCAACTGGTTGAAGACAACATTGTTTCTGTCCGAAAAATTGTAATATGCCTATCAAGCAGCTTTTGTCATTATGTGTTTTATATTGGTTGCCTGTCAGGGATAAGGCATTATGAAGTTATAAAGGGCTTTAAGTATTGGCATGACCTTAGATAAGTACTATAAAAAGGCTATAATAATTTTTAAAAACCCAAAACAATCTCCTTGTCTTTTTTACTACACATCTACTAACGTGTTTTCCTCATGATGATAATATCACCACATTTGTCCCCGTCGCTGAGGTCTAGTTCTGGAATGATGACAAGAATGCGTCGCTGTTTCTCTGGTCTGATCTTCCACACACACTCCACATTGATTGGATAGTTGCCAGGGTAATTTGGACTTTCAAGGATTCCATAGTAATCTCCCTTGTGTTGGCGGCATCTTCTGTCTATCAATTCAAAAGAAAAAGAACTCGTTCATAATATTTCTATGTTAGCAATGCAACAAAAAAAAGAAATGATTAATAAAAATGTCTATTTTTAATTATTGCATTCATCACCCTGCCCAGTGGTAAATTGGCTCATTGATCTTTATCAAAGAGCAGATCCCACCAAGGCAACAGCAACTATTGTTTGGCTTAAAATCGAGTAATACCCCTTGTATTTCACATTATGCCATGCAAGATTAGACACGGTGGACTGGTCCTCTGCCTGTCTTCATTTCTTATGATCCAGAGTTCTTCCGGGCTCCTTAGACCTAGGTCCCGACACTGCTAGGCGGTATGAAGGAATGTAGATTACAAATAATATTCATCAATTTTTTTTTCATTTTCAAGTTCACCACTGATTGCTCTATATCAATTTTTTTCATTCTGTGATTTTTTAAATAAGGGGAAATAATGAAACTTAGCACAGTAGATGTTTGGAAATAAAGGGAAACTAATTTCTATGAGAATCCAAACAAGGAGTTTGGCCTGGCTCTTAAACTATAAACCAAATGTGTGACCACTTCCAAATTGGACTACAGACCTACAAAGACAGTTTTTAACCTGGCCAACAGCAACAAGAGAACTTAAGAATGTTAAGCATGATTATTAACCCTTAATCTTGCCAAAAGTAATGATTAAAATAAAGCGAACTCTATCATATTACGTGTTTCAGGTTTCAGCAAGTATCCCAAACGCACTCTTACCTTTACACTGATCAGGGGAAGTTGCTCCAATCGAGTCAGTGGTTGTCTGACCTGGACAAGCGTAGCAGAACTCCTGTCCTTGCCTTGGCTGATAGAACCCAAACCCACACGATACACATGTGTGACTTCTTATGCTGTAGTAAGATCCCGGCTGGCACTTCACTTAAAAATAGATAAAAAAAATTTGTTTTCACAGAAGCACTCCCTGATACAGAATTGATATAACTAAAAAACTGAAAAAGATACAAACACTTGGTCTTTTGTAAAAGTTTAGAAAATTATCTAAGTTTTATCAATAATAAGTATCAAAATGATACAGCAACACATTTTTATACAGTGTCATGATTTCTGAAGTGCTGTACGAACCGAAAGAAATTATTTTTGATGTAAAAGGTGAAATGAAAAACAAAGTGAACTCTTGTTCTGTTTCACTCCGATAAAGAATTGAAATATCTCAGAAAGTGACAAAATCAAAATCATCGGAGGTATGTTTTTTTTTTCAGATTGTGCAGAATTTATCTTTCTTTTCTACTGTATAAATTTCAAATGCACCCAAAATTGCATTATAAAACATTACGTTATCAAAAAGCCAGGTAGAATGAAGTGCCTGATATTAAGCGGGGACAGGATGTGCACACTTGCTTGTATCAGAGCTTTTTAGGCAAATGGATTGGGGGACGCAGGCCTATTGCCTGGCCTCCAAACACTACCTTTGTTGACTTCTACCTCTTTTTGGGTTTTGTCCAAGACATGATATATGCAGAATTTGTGAGTCAGTAGCCAAGGCCAAGTCAAGATATGGGAAGTTGTATCAAATTCTACAAAACACACAGAGGGAGTTAAAATGATCGTTGGAGAAGTTGGAAATAAAAAATGGCAGAGCCTATAGAAAGGTTGATCTTGAAGTTGAGAGCAGATTGCTTTTTGTTACTCATCATTTTTTAGTGGAATTGGACAAGAGGTCACTTTGATATTTATTTCATCTTTTGATCACTCTTTAAAATTCAAAGCACTCAAGAAAAATGGGTGGTTGTATCTTTTTGGTACTGAGTACCAACAAATCTTAGAAAAGTTTTGTTGAGATCAGTCACGGCCTCTGCTGTACAATGTATAGCCACCAGCCGTTGGCATTGCGTCCTTGGATAAGGCACTTTACAATAATTATCTCATCCTATCGAAGATGAATGTAAAGCTTGGATATTCCCCACGTTTGTGGACAATCTTGTTGGTCAAAAAAAAAAAAAAAAATACAAACCTAAATATGCAGTTTGTATCTTCATGTGTTTTACATTGGTTGTCATTTTGGGACATGGTATTGTAAAGCTCTAACAGCAAAGTGATGGCTGTAAACCTGCACTTTATAAATGTTTGCATTTAATTTGTTAAATCATATATAAGTAAAATTTAAAGATTATTACAGCACTTTCTTATTACAGCACTATGTAAAACTAGGCTTTTCAAGGCAATATACCCAATGATGTGTGGCACTGCTCTGTGGCGATGCAATGCACAGTTTTAATTGCTTTGTTTTCACTAGCTTGTCTTTACAGTCTTAGAGGGTTCTTAAAAATAACATTAATAATGAAAGTGGATTGACCTTTGGACATGCACTGCTCAAAATCTGTGCTTCCCGTTCCAATGGTGCTCAGGCCACCACCACAAGGAGCACAAACACTGCGTCCAAAATCTGGCTGAAATGTGCCAATGCCGCACTTCTGACAGGGTTTGGTGCCAGACGGAGAGAAGGTACCAGGATTGCACAAGTCTGAAGGAGAGACAAAGTTTTTAACAAATTACAAAGAGGATATAGGATTTTGATTTGTCTGTGATATGTGGTAAACACACATTGGCAGTAATACACAGTTTTACTGAGTCGGTCATTATAAATGAAGAAGAAGAAGAAGAAAAAGAAGAAGAAGAAGAAGAAGAAGAAGGAGGAGGAGGAGGAGAGGTGGAGGAGGAGAGGTGGAGGAGGAGGAGGAGGAGGAGGAGGAGGAGGAGGAGGAGGAGGAGGAAGA
>JBCIKM010385674.1:0-10880 GCA_039654465.1 Melibe viridis
GAGAGAGAGAGAGAGAGAGAGAGAGAGAGAGAGAGAGAGAGAGAGAGAGAGAGAGAGAGAGGGAGGGAGGGAGAGAGGGATAAAACCTGCCAACTGTCACACTGTGTGATTATGATATAGCTACAGTTATTACCAGCACCCTTATGCAATGTTAGAAAAATTTTCACTACAGTCAGTACTAACTGTGCTATCGACCCAAAAAATAGTCTCCTCGCAAAATGACCTCTTCAGTAGACGGTCTCTGTTACGTTAGTACACATAAAAAAAAAAAGTAAGGCCGGTCGAAAAAGGAAATTGCCTTTACTTTCAGTCTTCCGATTTCTGAGAGCGCGCGTGTCAAATGAAGGAATGGTCATCATTAATCACAAATTTGGAGGAAAATGTTGGAAATCTGTCTTGCCTGCGACCCAAACGACTGAATGAGATTGAAATAATGCAATGCATATCCGGAAGTAAACAACTCATGACTGGTTACCAGTGTTGATTCCTGATTGGTTGATCTTCGTTATAAAATAATTTTGGTAGTTTTGTGTCCTTTTACTTTCAACACTGCTCACAAGACTAGACCTATCTATATACATAGAGCGATATGAGTACATACGATATGAGTACATATCGTTTCAATCGGTTAACAGTCTCATATGCACAGTATTATTTTGATTTTACAAATTTTCGCTTGAAATATGACCTTGACGATGATTATCAGCTTGATTTTAAAAACCAGTGTTCACGCTCAATCGGCATAGGAATAGCTTTTTGGGACAAAATTGAACGATTGACAAGCATAATGCCGATAAAATCGGTAGTGGCATGTCTGTGAGGGAAAATTTAAGGAAAGGAGAGAATGGTAATGACGGATCAAATGGGAGGGGGGAGACAAGGGGAAAAGTAATATAGGCAGTAGTGGAGACATTGGTTATTGCTAGTTTTAGGGCACCACTGCGCTTTGTTTTTCTTATGGGAAAGTATATCTAGGACTAGAACTGGGACCTCAGACCTTTGGATCATAGCAAGTCATAATCAACACTGCAATGATAAAATTAGTACAGGATCTACGAGTACCAGGAGGCTGTTGCAATGAGATAAAGTAAGGGTTAGCGAAAGATACTACAGGCAAGATAACAGGCAAGCTAAAAATGTTTCATAGCCTGTTGTATCTATTAGCCAGCCTGTTTTATCAATACTACTACTACTGTACGCTGTGACAATCTGTGCAAACGTGATTATATTGATTTAGTAAAAATTGTATGATTGACATAATAAGCTTTGGTATCCTGACTTAATCAAAAAGTTATTCTAAAAGCTTGAAAGTTCCCTGTGGTCATAAAAAAGTATCCATTTAACCAAACCGTATTTTTTCGCCGTAATTTTGCAACATCCGCTGTAACCCGTAATTTTTAGCTCCTCAACGTACTTTTTATTATGGCAAGACCATAATATTGGCATGTCTTCTGATGACTACAGTGACCAACCGTGCACTTGCTTTCTTTAAAAAAAAAAGTTTAAAAAAAACCCCTTGACAATGGGTTTGAAAAATGGGAATAAGTTTAAAAAGTGAAGAAAAATTAAAATATAGCTACTAAACAACAACAAAAAATGTAGATTAAATAGTTTGGGCCTGCACTGTTACACACCCCCCCCCCTTCCACCCAACCGCTTTCCCTCTCCAGTTACTTTACCTTGAACATGCATGGAGACCTCAGCCGTGGCACTTCCTTGAACATTCTTTGCCATGATTGTCACCTTAAAGTGGCCGGCTTTCTTAAAGCTATAGGTCACAATCCTGGATGACTCAAAGGTGTTTGGGTCTGTTGTAATGTCTTTGTCTCCCACTTTCCAGTGATACTTTGTACTGTTTGTAGATCCCTGCAACGCACAATTGAAATTTATATTTTGACATGAAGTAAGCATCTTTTTAAAAAAATCAATAAAAGACCCAATTGTGAGAACTTTATTGGTTGACAATTTTTTAAAAATAAAAGGACATCTAAAAATGGATTGCATTTGTATAGCGCTTAACCCTATTAGAACAACAGGCTCTAAGTGCTTACAACGGGCAGTTGTGATAATGCCAAGGCAGTGCAGCCCTTCAGACCCTGCACCCATTGATGATCAAACATCAAGTTAAGAAAGCAAACACATTTCTTCTAATCATCAATTCATAAGAAAAAAAGTTAATATATATCTTGATTCACAACAGTCAGAGAAAAACTACATGCTTTAAGATCTGCACAATAGACGCTTAAATAAAAAAACAAGGTCCCCTTGACAATAGCCTACAAAAACCTTACTCATGTATTTTAACGCTTATTCAAGTTTGAACAAGAACAAGACAGTAAAATGAGAAAAACAGAATAATTTGTGCGACCTATTGAAAGCGCTCCTTTCTTTGAAAAGGTTTATGTTGGGAAGACCATTATTAATTTTCATATTAAGAACACTTTCAAAAACAATAATTTATTGATTGATCTCGAAATTTAAAAGTCTTTCTCACCAATTAATAAATGGATGTCTAGAGCCGATTGCTAACATAATTACTAGTGCCATGACTTCATAGGAGTAAATTTAAGCACTTCTACTTTGAATAACAGACTTCCCCTAAAGTCAACTTTACAAAATTACAAAATGAAAAATTTTATGTCCAATAAGAACTTGCTACTAACTCAGGTCTGAAGGTCCACTTGGCAAACTCAAGGAAATCCTTTAAAAATCACTGTTGGGGATTTAGAACTGTTTCAGATCATGAGCTGTTTTTGGTTTAAACTGAAGCCAAACTTAAGAGATAAAGATGATTAGTTTAAAAAAACCCATTCAAGGCGATGTTAATCTTTTAAGTTTTTGCATGGTTTGAATTCAGCATTTTCAGATCATCCGCTTTCCAGTTTAATCAAATTAGTTTGTTATGCATGCCCTGTGGTAAATCAGCTCATTGGTCTTTATCAATGAGGAGATCCAACCAAGGCAACAACAACTACCCCTTGTATTTCTAATGCCAAGCAAGATTAAGCACAGTAGACCTATCCTCTGCCTGTCTTCATTTCTTGTGATACAGAGTTCTTCCTGGCTCCTTGGAACTGGGTCCCGACACTACTTAAGCAGTATGAAGTGATATGGATAACAAAACAGTTGGTTATGCTGCACTTGAATTACAGGGAGTCACCTCGAGTACTTACCCCAGCTTGTGAAAGGAAGAATGTGACTTTCTCCCCCACCGCCACGTTGTGTGCATGTGTTGATATGGACAAACCTCTAGGCTTAAAAACAGCACACTTGGTTTCCACTTTTCCATATTTTTTTCTCTCTGCTTCTTTCTCATCACAGACATCAGAAGATACCTTTCTGTATCTAAACAATGGCAAAAAGACCAATACAATTTCAGACAGCTTCCTATTGCATACTGCTTTCTCTCAATTGTTCTCATAAAAAAAAACCTGCACTACCCACACAGAACTGAACAGACAGCCAAGAGGGCAATCACTCTGCCCATACTGAAAATCAAACAGTCATACAATCACGCACAGTAAAAAGGAACGCTTAAATAGACAACGATGTCTCAGACAGATACTAGAGAGGAGCATACTGAGTATACTCAATGATATCCCTTGTTGAACACCGCCTGGGATGATCAAATGTGGCTTATCCCTCAATAGGGCAACCGCCAAACCTGGCTTATCCATCAGCTGGGCGACTGCCTGGGACAATCAAACATGGCTGCGCAACTGCGTGTGACAATCAAATGTGGCTACTGCCTGGGATGATCAAACAAGGCTTATCCCTCAGTTGGGCAACTGCCTGGGATGATCAAACAAGGCCTATCCCTCAGTTGGGCAACTGCCTGGGATGATCAAATGAGGCTTATTCCTCAGTTGGGCAACCGCCAAACCTGGCTTATCCCTCAGTTGGGCGACTGCCTGGGACAATCAAACATGGCTGCGCAACTGCGTGGGACAATCAAATGTGGCTACTGCTAATATAGGTGGATAAGATTACAAAGACTATTTTGAAAAACTTGGGGTCTGTTCTGTCAGGGGTTTAAGCCTTTGTTTTCTGAATACTAGTCGTGGAACCAAGAAAAATTGTAACAGTGATTGGAGTTTAATACGTCTAGTAATAATAATAAGAAGAATAAGAAAACAAATCTTTATTGTCCTTTTTCAGGCAGAAGATGATAAGGGAGTGATTATTCTCTGATTCATTGATTCATGACCAGCACTCAGAACACAAAGGTTTTGCCCAACTAAGAACAGAAATTGTTTGGCAAGTAGCCACATTGGAAAATCATTCCCTGACTGAGGACTGAGGAAGCTTTTTTTACGGGACAGCAATAATGAAAGTCTGGAGTGTACTTTGCACACTATTCATCATGAAGTCTGGACAGAGTTTTACAACCTGGACACCATATTCATGATGAAATTTCACATGAAAAGGAAATAATAATAATAATATAACATGAACCATTTGCACGGCAAGAATCCTGCTCATCGAATCTAGAGATCTTACCCTTGGCTCTTGAGATAAGTCACAGTGCCTTCCTCACAATGAATGGGAAGATAACCCTCAGAGTACCAGTCAGACTTGGTGCATTTGGAATCTTTCTCTTCATACCCAAAGTCACTGGGTTTTCACAAAAGACAAAACAAAACAAAACACATAATTAGGACAAAGGAAAGAATTTTCCAAACAATTAGCATGAATGTAATCTATGGTGATTAATTTCAGAACAGAAGAGTAATATCTAAACTTAGATAATTCAGCTGGAGGGACAAACAACCAAAATTACGACAGAAAAAATTTGGTCAAGATCTGATATCTCGGAATCTGTTTTGACTACCACCAACAAATTCAGCCATTTTTCTCAAGTCTCTGATGTCAGATAACTCCAACTGATAATGCCCATGGCAAACAAACTTGAGGAATAAAATATTAATTCTGGCAACAGTCTTCTGATTATTTAAGGACACAAGAAGTACCTAATGGCTGCATATTACAAACCACTACCCTAGATAATAGACAATAGGTTCACTACCAACCGCTTGATCCCCCCCCCCCCCCCGGGCCACTTTTTCCTGTCGTTTTTCTTCAGTCGCCAACATCTCCTCCTCCCTCCTCCCCACTTAATTCCCCCTCCAAGTTGTGTCGCCTCTCTCTCGTTTGTCTTGCAATGAATTTAAATGGCCGCAATATAAATTCAATGTCTCTTGGCCCTACTAAAATGGAAAATCTCGATTTGGGAAGTTATCCCTATCTTAATTAATATACAATTTCCCATAGACATTCCTACCAGTGAGAGCTTTGATTCAACATCTTATTCATCAAAATCGGTTGTCTCTGGGCGAAGGAGTTTGGTAACACACAGACCGACAGACAGACAGACGGACAGTCGGAAAATTTATAATAGATTCCATATTACCATGTACTTCCTACTGTACCAGTGTGACCAGGGTAATTTTTTGCAAGGACAATACAGATGATCTTGTCATATTTCATTTTAAAGCTTGCAAGTGCATGCGCTTACACACACACACACACACACACACACACACACACACACACACAAACACACAAACACACTCATAATGTAATTCTTGGACTATAAGCCGTAACTTTTTTGTCGGTTGGTCATCCAAGTGTTAAATGTTCACCTTATCTAAAACATTTGAAATATTTATTTTCAGTCTAGATTCTAAACAAAATGATGATTTGAATAAAATTAGACAATTCTACAGATTTTGGCCATCCCAAAACTTGCAATAGACGGGGTCTCTGAGTTTAGAGATTAGTCATACTATACAACTGCCGTAGACTGGTCAGACAGTTAACATGAAACATATTTACAACAAGAAAAAAAAAATCACACAAGAGGACTGTATATGAAACCTGAAATAAAAACGGCCATGTGATGAAAATCCAAGTTCTGAGAAAGAAGTGTTTACCATTCATAGTCTTCCTTGGTGCATTCGCAGCTGTCATTGGATAACAAACGTGTAATTTTTGTTTCTCCGTTGTAACATTGAGAATGCTGCTTGCGCCTTTTGTACTCAATCAGACGCCCCATTGTGCAGTTGTTTTGGGTCACCTGTCACATGCAAAAATTATTCAGCAGTAAGAAATAAAAAATGATGAAATACCTTGATTTAAAAAATTATATACTTTCATCATAGTCAGAATTTTATCCTGCATGATTTTTGTTTTTGTCATCCTTATGAGTGGATTTCTGCTTCTGAAGAGTTTTGCTCACAATAAATATAGCCAACAACAATTTTTTTCAGAAATGAATCATTTGTTAAACCACATATTTTGCTATATAATTTCTTGGGATATAAGCCACACTCAAGTAAAAATGTTAAAATTGATAATGCTCAAATTTGATATTTGCTTATTCCTCCTCAAAAGTATCCAAAATAGGTAGCCTTCCTATCTTTGTGTAAAATGATAGGAAGCTTAAGTTAGAACAAGCATTTTTGTGCATAATGGGTAATTACTGAAATGAAATTTCACCAACATTCATCTCAGAGTTTCATTTGACATTGATGAGGCTTCACCATACCCTTTCCCCCACCTCCCCTTTCCTGTACACACACACACACACACACACACACACACACACACACACAATCGCGAGAAAAATAAAATAACTAGTCACATTAGGAGTTAAAAATAGCGAGTCACATTAGGAGTTAAACCCTCAATTTAGCAGTTCATAATAGTGTCAGGCATACTGGATGGCTGGCGCCTTTTCATGGTGGCTAAATTTTGAATTCTATTATGCATAAAATTGGGCAACACCTGTTTGTTTGTTTTTTTTTTGTTTTTTTTTCTATTTTTTATGGCTTTGACTTTACTAAGCAATGCTGCTAAAAACTTCCACAATGCACAAACATCTTGTCTTACTTCGTTGTAGTCCACAGGAAACCAAGACTCATAGTCCTTCTTGTCATCACACTTTTGCTCCAGTATTTGAGAGAAGTTAAGCTTCAGCAACACCCAAGGCGCATGCTTGCCTGCATTACCAAACACCCTGCAAGAACACATTCAAACAAAAATAAAATGGTTGATAATTGATAAGGCTTGGAGCTGGGGAAAAAAAATCTTTGGACTATTATGGCACATCTTGATAGTAAGTATTTCCAAAATTTGGGGAGAAAGAGTTCAAAATTCTTGATTTAGTAAAAATTTCAGGGTGAACCCAATCTACAAACTTCATTTTATTCTGCAATCAGTCAAAACTAGTCTAGTACATCACATGGCTCAATGCCGGAGTCAAAATATTGTATGTGGTCAAGAGTCTCTTCGTGCACACCACTTTTTAATTTGTTTTGTTTTGTTATCCTTATCCCTGCATACTGCCTTAGCAGTGTCGGGGGAAACCTCTGGAACACAAGAAATGAAGACAGGCAGATGATCAGTCCACTGTGCCTAATCTTGCGTGGTATTATGAGCAACACACATGGGGTGTTACTCCACCTCAAGCCAAACAATAGTTGCTGTTGCCTTGGTGGCATCTGCTCATTGAGAAAGAACAATGAGCCAATTTACCATGCCTCAGGGAAACACACCAACTTTTTACATTATATAAATAGTCAATCTAGTTTCTGTATTAAAGTATCAGTCTTTTTTAAAAATACATTCATAGTTTTATGATTAGTTTAATCCTTCCTAAAATCCAGTGGTTGGTTTTGAGATTGCACCTATGATATCTGAAATTCATACTTTCATCATTAACATAAAACAAAAAAAAACAAACAAACAAAAAAAACACAAAAAAACCAACCCCCCCCCCCCAAAAAAAAAAAAAAAAAAAAAAAAAAAAAAAAAAAAAAACAGTGGTAAGTGAAGCATCCAACAGCATAAAGACAGGAACATTTCAGACAAAAGATAATTGGCAATTTATCAGTACAAACTAAGGCAATACTGTGAGCCATTAATATCCTTATCTTCAGCTAGATTAGAGTAAGTTTATTACTCTAATTCTCAGACTATAAGCCGCAACTCCCAAATTTAGAGAAAAAAATTAGCTTTTTCCCAACATAAGCCACATCTGACTAAAAGACCCATAGACATGAGACTGTAAACAAAAAAAATGGAGACAAGAATACCGATCCAGTACGGTAAAGAATCAGGATTTTAATGCAGCATGTATGATTATGGTGTATTATTTTTTGGAATGAAACTAAATGCTGATAAGTTCACGCATTGATCAGCTTTTGTTTGCTTTTTTCTTTTTGTTATGGTTGGAAACGGACAGTAAGAGCAATCATTGTTTTTCAGGTGAAAAGAGTTCCAACTAGATTAAGGCGCTGTTCAATGATATAATTCAATTCACTAAGCATGTACTTATGGCTGTCATACAGTATTTATTCTTTCCCAAAATCACTAGTTAAGATAACTGTATGGTGTTTCATGAAACATACCAGACCAGTCTAAGGAAGTTGTTGTGGCACAACTTGACTGTCGATTTCTAAAAACTGTTCAACCATTAGCAACCCGTCACATGTTCTCGTGCGGGAAAAATCAGTAGTTTTCTGAATTAATTGAAATATACTTTAGTTTAGGCACTAGACTAAATATGAGCTCTTCAAATGTTGTAGACGAAATGAACTTTAACACTTGGGACGACTGACCAACAAAAAAATCCTAGCATAAGCCACTCCATACCAATAGCCACAAGGTCAACGATCGGAGTAAAAAGTCGCCGCTTTCAGCCCGAGAACTATGGTATTCATGTGATTCTTCTTCTGTACTTGGGTCTAGCACAGACATAGATGACAACGGAATAATGATAACTTTGACCATAAATATCACTAGCTAAGGTCCCGTTTTGTGAACTGTTGGCTGTTTTTGTAGTATGGTGTCCACTCACACCTGTCTTCTAACAATAAATGCTGGGGAAATCTTCTAGAACTCACTACAAGACACCCAAGACTCTCAAAGGGCACGATTTTGAATGGACATCTGGCTGCTCAAAGCTTCAACCCCGATGGTTTTCCCCTAAAAAATGTTCTGGTTAAGGCAATTCAACTCAAGTAAGCATCTCCCACTCAGCCACTTGGCCACCCTGGTCTTTTTCCTATGTTTGGGGAGAGTGGCGGTGGAGTCAGAGAGCTCTGCTGTCAGGACTACCGCCACAGCTGGTTCCAAGCCACAACGCACTCATGTCCGGAAACAAAAGCAATGGGTCTGCCTATGAGCATGAATCGCCTGAAAGCATGATTTTTCAGTCTTCTGAGGGTCATGCTCTTAGGCAGTGACTACTATATCATCACAACCAACTTACGTCTCCACCAGGGTCAAAATACCCGGCTCTGTCTCCACCCCTGCTACCACCAGGCCGCTTGGATCAAACTCCTCTTTCTCCCAAGAAGCGCCTTCATCATAGGAATAACTAGAGTAGAGCAAAGAAGGGTGATTGAAATAATTGTCAGTACACCTACATTTCATTATTTCATTTTGGCACTAAAAAGTCTTTGGTCAGTCTCTTAAAACAGATATGAAGATCTATAAGAATTCACGATTTCTTCATTTCTGATATTTCTTTCTCTCCATATATGCGAGAGGGTTCCTTCCAGTTTTCAACCATAGTATTACTTTCTCTCCAGCAAGAAATTACAATCTCAATGTGCAGAGGTGCCTGGCAAAAAGAAATGCACTTTCTTTTCTGGAAAGTGTATTCACACCAAGCGGGCTGCAAGATTTGTATAGTGCGTTTCCTGTTACTGTTGGCCAAGAGGTAATAAAGGCATTATGAAGAACCATGAGCATGGTGTCTATTGTGAATATGAGCGCTATGTAAGGATTGCAATTTTTCTTTTCTTTTTTTTTCTTCAAAATACAACTCCTATTTGAACTCAATACAGATAATTCTCCCTGCCTGAATTAGGGAACACACTCAGTAAAATCTGATTTCCCTCCACCTTAACAAAGTGCGAGAACAAAAGGCTTAAGTAGTTTGTTCTCATGCACGATTGTTCCATTTGAATGGTTTAGCTCGCAAGTAGCAAGTATTTTCCACACTTTTCCCCTAAGATGGTGAATACTGAATGTCTTCAAGATGAGGTCCTGCGCTCACAATTTAAGCCATTTGGCCTCACAAGGTGAATGGTCAAGGAAAAATAGCTTTATTTCGTGTATGCCCTCACTCCTCTTCTATCCCATTGGGTTAAAGAATATTCTTCTGTACTCACTACAGGTATTTGAATGTTTTTGAAGGGGAGCCCATAAGGTGTCCATCAGGGACAGCAGTCAGGATGCTACCTTGGTCCAGGATGTTCAGATGGTATGAGCCATTGAAATTGGCCTGTCAAAAACACATAGAAAAAACTCAAATTAACAAGATTTGTTTGTATATTAGTAGCTCAGGAGCACCATGAGGGTCATACAGGCACCCTAGAGGAAAATGAGAGGGTACAATTAGTTGAAAATGAGTGCAGGTTCAAGGTTCAAACCATAAACAGCAGAGAGCTGTTTTACATTATTAAAAAATTAAATACTATCCCTCAAAACACACACACACACACACACACACATATATATATATGTTGGGGGAAAAAAAAATGCGCCTAACTTTAAATACTCTGTAACCATGCATTCTTGCCAACGAAACTGCCCATGGTTAAGGTACAACTGTATTAACACAATAGTGTAGACTGTTAAAGAAATCGATAAGCAAACACCTTCGCAGCGGTTATTTTTTTAAGAAATGGTGTTTCAGGTTGATATTGAAATGCTAATAAATTGGGTTTTGAAATAAACATAGATCTAAATCAAATTTACTAAAAAAACTAATGAGAATAGACACATGCAAGTCTTTGTTTGTTTGTTTGTTTATTGGAGGTTTTAGGGCCCCATGACACACGAGGGTCATAGAGGAGCCCAGAGGAAAG
>JBCIKM010385892.1:0-10878 GCA_039654465.1 Melibe viridis
TTTTGAGACAATTTATTTTTCTGTATTTATTTACCTTTCTCTATGGATTTGTCTTGTTCTCCTCTCGACACCGTATTCATATCATACAATTGCAATATTCACAGCTCTGGAAGCTGACCCAGAAAGCATACTCCTCTGCGATTGAAAACTTAATATCACATTGACAACATGGCCATTTCAATCAAAGTTCACTGAAATTTAATACTATAAAAAAAAACAAAAAAAAAACCATCACGCTAGCAATATGGTAGTATACTGTGAACAAGACCATGCCACAACAAATGCTGAACCAGCACAATGGAGGAAGTTCCAAAATACCTGTCAACCAAAAACTTTGCCACCTCCACATGGTTCAGAGTTGCGGCTCGGTGCAGCGCAGTTGCCTGCTCATCGTTGACAGCATCGATACGGGCATGATTCTCTACTAGCAGACGTACAATGTCCTTGTTGCCACATTGGGCAGCCAAGTGGATCGGGTACATGAAGTGTTTCCGTGGCTTGTTCACTTCTGCCCCTGAAAAGAGGAGAAAAAAAAACAGAATGAATATTTTTTGTTGGTTTGGATTGAACCCTCCAAAATTCTTAGTAAATTTATATCTTTAAAACATTCATTACAAATTGTCTTGTTTAACACCTTTGGGAATGGGTAAACTAACAGTCAAGTTCTTAGTGAAAAAGTGGACTGAATGTCATAAGTAATGCAAAAGAACATCAAGAGTAAATAGAAGCTGAACCCTTTCCCAATCTAAAGAAGATTTGGATCCACAACAGCATCAAAACAGTTGTTGAAAATGGCTCCTCTCAATCATAGACTACAAAATTTTTCTTTTTGTTGTTAGTGACACTCAGCATATTACTCCTCCCTACAGCGTACCAGATCCCCCCGCTTATAGCTTTAAGGCCCATTCATCAACATTCTTTGAAAGCACATTCAGTTAATTGATGGTCATTCCAGGCACATTCCTCCAAAGCATGTTCTGTTGAAGGCACATCCATTCTAGTCATACTCAATCAAAACACAGTTTTGAATTCAAGACACATCCATCAAAGGTTCATTCATTAAAAGCTCACTCATCCATCTTGCATCCAAGTCATCAGCATCCATCCATCCATATAACTCATGATGCTGAGGGACTTACTCTTCTCCAACAAGAGCTGTGCCACTTTGTAGTGTCCGTTGTCCACGGCATGGTGCAGGCAGGTGCTCAGCTCGATGTCCGTGGCTGTCACCATCTGGGAACAGGACATACGCACTATTACGCATCAATCGGTGGCAAAGTGAGCAAACACAGGAATTTGTGTGCAACTTAACTCAAAATAATTTAGCGATGCATGCAAAGAAATAAAGACAAAGCTCAGGATCCCAAAAAGTAGATCATAGACTTATATAGAAAAAACCCAATCCATGTTCATATTAGTGGTACAAACTCTTCATGTTAAAAGCAATATTCATGACTCTAGGTCTCCAACAAAAAAATTTAGGACATTTTTAAAGTTCATCTCAAAATTGTTTTTTTCATTGTAGAATGCAAGTCTCTATTTTAAAGATGATAATTCACAAGTCCTTCACAGCACATATCCCAATAGCATATACATGCAAGATACACTTCCCTCTTCCATTCTCATTCAGTAGTTAATCTTGATGGAGAGGCAAGAGCTCTGTCCTATCTACTCACATCTGACAGGGTGACCCAGGCTTCTTTGGTGCGGGCTCCAAACTCAAAGAGCAGCTCGACCAGGTCAATATTGCCCTCAGTGGCGGCCAGATGCAGAGGCGTGGAGAGTTCCTTGTCTCGGCACATCAGGTCGGCCCCTGCGTCCAGCAACATGCGGGCAATCTCCACCTGGTTGTGTATGGCTGCCACGTGCAGTGGAGTCAGACCCTGGTTGTCTTGATACTACAACGGACAATGAAAAAGGAGATGCTGTATAACAAAAAAGCTGGACAACTTTGCTTAACAATCTTGACTGCTGAAGGGACTTTTCTACAAGTTGACAAACAAAAATGTAATGAATATAGTTCAGAACATTTTTTTCTCCTATAATGATCAAAAAGGAAAGACTCTGATCTATGTCCAGCATCAAAAGACTTGAGTTCAGTGTGGCTCATAAATCTTGCTGAACTCACAGCCAAAGCATTTTGTACGTTCAAATCCATTCTGCTCTATAAATATCAGATGATCTCAGAACTGATGACACCTCTATAAATATCAGATGATCTCAGAACTGATGACACCTAACTACTTTTCACTTCTTTGAATGATAATATTATACTCTATTGCCATTTTGTAGAGACAAATTGTAATTGTTCCAATGTTGCTTGTCCTACAACATGTGACAAACCCTCTTCCTCAAAACACATACATACATATGCCAAAAAACGCACAGCATACATACAAATACTTTGACATTAAAAATATCCATTCGGAAATCCTACACAGATAGTAGAGAAGAGGCGTGAAGATACAAGTCTTACCCCGACTTGAATCTCAGGGCAGGAGAGCAGGTCCCGACAAGCCACCTCATTGCCTCTCATGGCAGAGAAGTGTAAGGCTGTCTGTCCGTAGATGTCAGGCCCGTTGCAGTTGGCTCCCTTGGACACCAGGTATTTGATGAGGCTGTCATCCTTGTCGTCATCCCCATACTTGTCTGCAATCAGAGCCGGCAAACCGTTGGCTCCCAGCTGGTGAAAAAGTTGAATGGAATAAAGATGAGAATGAGTCGGAATTCAACCCCCGAACCTTTAGACACAAATTTACAGTTTGCTCATCAAATAATTTATTCACCTATAGAAAGAATTTCCCACACAAACAATAAAAGTTTGGACACTGGTGTAGAGAAGAAATTTCTATTTTCAGATGATGAATGCAACATAATCAATTGTGTCTTGACTTTATCTAGAGTTCAAATAATTTTTCAACTCTGAATTGAACAGAATTGGAAAAATTTAAAGCACAAAAAAAAAAAAAAAAATAAAAAACCAAACCCCACAACAACACAGGAACTAAAGTCTGCTTCTCAGAATAAATCATAAAATTTACTCTAGATCTTGTGCAACAAAGCAATGTTAACAAGGGTACAAAGAATTTTTGTTCGAGGTTAAATTCAGTTATCGTGTTGCCATTATTCAGTTTTCGGAACTTAGAAATGCTATGAAATGAAGTTTGGTCTATTATTCTTTGAGGGTAAAATGGCTCAACAAGTATGTTTTTTTTTAAAATGTATATGAATTGCCATTAATAGAAGAAAAAATATTATGAACAAAGTTTTATTACAAAAAATCAAACAACCAACAACATTGAGTTAAAAGGAGAAAAAATGTATATGTTGTAACATTATTTCCAACTTCTTACTCATTAAAAAAATAATTCTTTTAAGAACTCCCTTCCTCCTATATCTTCATTTTCAAGATGATTCGTAAATTTCAATAAAGCTCATTACAAAAAGAGAGGTTAAAATCAAATAAGGTAAAATATTTGTCTACCTCTTTGGACTCTGCAAATCCATGTCACTATCAAGCTGTTATCTCTTCATATTCCAGATTTGTGTTATGAAATTAAAAATCTTTCTCTCGTAGTAGTTACAAAGTATATTTCCTACTTTTAGAGCACCCCAAGCCGCTCATCAAAAAACAGAAATTTGAGTTTTATTAATGGCATAATTTGGTAAGTGTGTGAATAGATCATATTTGAAAACCATGACCACATCAAATCAATTCATCGTGCTTTACATATTAATACGATTATTTCACCGAGAGAGAAAATATTTTAAAATTTGACAAAAACTGATAAACTACAACAACTATAGTTCCAATGCCTTGCAATGAGTGATAAAAAAACAATCAAGATTGACACTGATATTTGAGGGCTGTCTGTTGAAAAAACGTGAAAAAGATAGTTTAAGCAATTTACTTACATTTACCTGTCTTTTGGACCTTTAATTTTCAGTTCAGATATCATTTTATAGAAAACATTTTCCTGAAATTTTTCTATTTAATTTTGACCCCCAACAAGGCTGGTTGCCTAAAATTTATGAATTTATCTCTTCTTGGTGAAATAAGTCTTTTGGATGACAAGAAACAAAAAAAAATAAAAAAATTCAGAGCACACTCGTGAGACAAAAGGTCTTCATTATGTAACACTGGTATGCTTTAAATTTTACAGAAACAAAGAGATATTCTACATGATCATTATAACCACCAAGAACTTTTCATGAACAAAAACAAAGGAAATTTTAACACACACAAAAAAACACACCTCCAAAGGCTTTAGAGCCCCCACTTGATCTCATTAATGTGGATGTCTTGAATTTTCAAATGAATACTTAAATAACAAAGGTTTGAAAAGAATTTTAAAAAGTCATAAAGATCTTTTGATTGTTTTTTTCAGCAAATATCACCAAAAGAAAATGATAAATTTTCTCCATGTTGCCAGGTCATCTTCCAAAGAATATCTTCATTAAAGATAATTGTAAAATGTGACATCAAAAGTTCAAAATGGAAAGAAAACCATCAACTGTGATTTTGTAACAACCAATAAGCAAAGCTCTGACAACACACAAAAACATTTCCTATGAGAGCACTTTTTATTTTGGTGCTTTGTCTGGAATAAACTATCGATCAAACCTATAAAAAGACTTAATAAGAAAAAACACTCTTGCTGTTTTTCGACACAGTCTGCTGATGATATATACAGGTGATTCGAAAAGAATACAGCAAACATTTTTTTTCATGTCTACATTTCAGTGGACTGAATCAGTGGTCATTTGATAGAGTAGTGATTAAGAAGTTTGCACTCTCTGGGATTGGCCAGCCAGATACCCAGACCTCTCTGTGTGTGACTTTTTTCTTGTGGGGGTGTGTCGTTAAAGACAGAGTTTATGTTCCATCACTTCCAGACAGAAGGTATCGATGACTTGAAAATCTAACAAACAGCTGCAATCAACACAGGGGCCATGGCTGTGACATGGTAAGGCATGTTTGGGAGGAATTCTCATATCAGCTTGATGTTGTCCACGCTACCAGTGGTGGCCACATTAACCATTTAGTAAAACATGAAATAAGACTTCAACGTATCTACAAAACAAGTATTCAACCTGGAGATCTGCATTCCTTTAGTTTTTGACACATCACATGATGGTTTTGGCATATTCTTTTAGAATCACCCTGTATAGTTAGGAAAAAGGAAGCAAACAGTAAGTAAATAAATGTGACAAAAACATTATATTTATGAGTGTACTGCAGCCATACATTTGTTTTTTTCATTCCCTGCCTTTCTCTCTACTACATTCATCCAAGGCTATTTTTGTAAAAGCAGTGAGCCATAAAAGCAACATATTCAAGTATATTTTCATATCAGAGTCATTTTAGTTTCGTAAAAATGTATAGAGTATTTATTCTTGTTTTATTCACCACATTTGATTGATCTGATAACAATATCAACACCATTTATGTGTACAATGATGCAAGAAAGTTTTACTGTCCTAACTTTTTCTCACTCACAGAAGCCTTTTTCATCTCAAGGATTAGGCTTCAATTAAAATGATCCATGCATTACCATTGTGATGCAAAGTAAGACGAATGAAAGGGAACTTTGGAGTATAAAATTAAATGGTAATCATAGTCTTTTGCTATTTCTCCATGTCGAATTAAGTCCTGAGATTGTGAATTTTTGACTTATAAATTACTCTTTTCAGTTGACCTGAAAGCATTATATCACTGCCACAAACTTTCAGAAAAAACCTAGATGAAGGACGGAAATTCAAAATCACTCATAATCATTAACCATGGTGCCTGATTGTTAATGATTTTACTTTCATACACAGACACTCAAACATCAATCTGTGTTTCTCAACCTTTCCAATCTGGGTCTTTTTACTGGCAGAAAGCATACAAGCCTTTTCCTCCTTCAAGAAAAAGAGAGTCCCGGGAAGATAAACAAAAATAAAACAAAACAAAAGACACAAAACAAAAAAAAAACCCAAGATAGAAAGTTGCATATATGACACTATTATAAACTTTTTAACTTTCTACCTTAACTAAACTACAAATGACTACATGAAAGAGTACCAGGTTTACTACAAAAGATGGAGCCCAGAAAATTTATATGATATGATATTGCAACAAGATAACCAAATAATCAAATCAATGGAATCAAATTTCTAGACAGCCTTCAACATTGATTTCGACACATGAAGATGTATGAGAGCGTTGAAAAAAAATACACAGGAAGAAAAATAAAAGTATTTCTAAAGAAACAGATTACATTGTGTCATGGTAGAAAAAAATGGAAAATCATCACAACAATACAAAACAAAACACACAAAAAAAAACCAACAACAAAGAAACAAAAAATCTCTGAAAAGTTTTCAAATAAACACAGAGCACTAAAAATGTTTTTGCAATTCTTTTAAACTACTCTCACATACATAAAAAACCCAACTTCTCATCAACAATACCATTGTATTTAAACGGATTCATTATCAATTAATGATACATTGAAAGATACTTTACTAATTCTGTAAAAAAATTCAATGTATGAAATTAATTCAAGTATTATCTTCCAGTTATGACAAATTGATCCTTAAGTCTATGTGAAATATCAGAGGAGCTTGTCTGCAAAAATTAGTCAGATAAACAAGGAAAATAGAAAATAAGAACCGTGGGTGAGTATTTCACTTCAACTGAATGTAGATAACTCCTTGTAAAGCCTTTAACACCCAAAATAATGAGCGCCTATGTCCCCGTAAAGCCTTTAACACCCAAAATAATGAGCGCCTATGTCTTTCAAGTACTCAAATTCCAATTTACGATGGTGGACCACACAAAGATGGAAATAAAATAATGATCATGAGACAAAATTTTTAAAACACACCATCTACATGAACACAACATCAGGTGATAAAAGACAGAGCCGAGGAGAAAAATGTCTACACAAGAACCTGCACAATAGTTTGATTATCTTCTTCCTCCTTTTCTTCCCCTGCATCCCCTAGACGGTCATGCTTATTGCGATAAGCCTCATTATTTTCCAGATTCCCGTCAATTTCCTCGCCGTCTTCACTCTCATCCTTCCTACAAGGAGGCTTTGATGGAAAGTTCAAGGGCAAAAAAATCTAGAATATGGCTACAGAATGGTTGTTTCATATTTATTTCAAAATTCTTTAATGAAACAATATCTCACATTTCTTTATTAGTTATCTTTTTTTTAATCAGCGTTCTTTAATTGTAAAGTGTTGACAAGGTACACTGAATAATAAAAATGCAGATCTCATTCCATCCACCCAGTAAACTTCTTGGTCAAAGTCAATTCAATGTATCTTAACATTCAAGGCCAGCCAGAGAAGGCTGTTCAAGAATTCTCCAAACAAGTCCTCCATCTGCTACAAATTTTACTCAAAAAAACAAATCATTTAAACTTTTTTACAGTGCTCATAATGAAAAGAAATCAGAAAATTTCCTGAAGGGTCAAAACCCAAAAATTTTAACATGAAATCAAAACTAATATAATGAAAACCTACCCTTTAAGGTATAAAAAGTATTTAAAATAATCTTATTGAAAAGCTGAAATAAGCGGAAATCCATGGATCCAGGGAAGCTCTCATTTTTAATATATATCTCATGAATTTTTCCACCACAATGACCTTTTAAAAACCTTGAACAAAATCACAATGCGGAAAAAAAAAAAATTCTATTCACCTCTTCATCTTCGGCAGCTGTATCTTTCTTCTTGGTCTTTTCTCGCCTGTACCTGGCTGCGTGGTGAAGTGGCGTTACATCATCCTCACCTCTGATTTGGGGATCTGGAGACACAAGACTTCTCTTTTCAAACATTTTGTAACTTCAACTTGTTTAAAAAATGACGAATTCACATAATATCGCAGAAAAAAGCCTTTCATAATAAGACAAGTTAATGCAATATTTTGTTTTAACTGAGGAACGAGCAACATTTTTAAAAAATCAAGATTGTGAACAAAGAAAGGCAAAACAGGTGCACAAACATCTTACTCCATCTCTTACAGAGTAAATTCTTGCCAAAAGATAATAGTAACAACAAAAAAGACAGATTTCCATAAAAAGGAAATACAAATTCCTGCCAAAAGATAATAGTAAGAACAAAAAAGACAGAGATTTCCATAAAAAGGAAATACAAATTCCTGCCAAAAGATAATAGTAAGAACAAAAAAAGACAGAGATTTCCATAAAAAGGTGATACTAATTTAAAGAGAGTGATAAATTGGATGCAAGCTCAGAATAGAGAAAAACACAGCATCCAAAATTGCTGCGGACAGAGAGCATCTAATCATAACCATGCAGGTCTCATGTACAATGATGAGGCAATTCATGAACCCATGATAGAGGAGAGAGGAAGTTTGTGATGGCCAAACAACAATGTGCCTTAAGCATAAGATTGAATAAAAGGGATCAGATGTAAGGGAGTAGTGGACTTACTTGCTCCAGCTTCAACCAGTAACCGTACAACATTGAGATGGTTGTATCTAGCAGCATAGTGAAGGGGTGAGAGATCTTCATCATCAAAAGCATTTATTTTTTTTCGCAGGTGACTAGAGATGTTGTTGATAAGAATTTTCATGTTGTATTCATCTCCATCCCTTGCACACTGAAAAACAAGCAGAAATCCATACTTATAACAACTCACAAAAATAGACACAGAATTCAAGATATGAATAAAAGTATCAGTATAATGACATCCATTATAGAAGCTTTCTTCTAGATCAGTAGCCACCATTGTCAAGAAAATAAATGCAGTGAGGGATGAAGGAAAGAAAAATTTTATATATAAAGGCATTTTGCAAGACTGTTTTAAGCTGCTTTGTTTTCCTTTGATATTTCTCTATGTGACGTAAAGACATACAAACAGCATAAGATACCTGACAAATATTACAAAACAATCCTACCTGATGCAAAGACAAGTTCAACTGTTCTGAGCTCTCGTCTTTTTTCATGCCAATCGAGATAGGGGGTAGATCTCCATCCCCACCCATCGGATTGGCCACGAGGTTGGTCAGTTCCATCATCCCTTCCTTGGCATCACCACCCGATTGTCGTCTAAAACGACCATCAAACAATGGTTCAAGATTGTCACTCATTGCACTTGTTATAGCTTTCAATTTTATCAAAAACTCAACAGATCAGTCACACTTCTAAAATCTGTAAATGTTTTCATTTGAAACAAAGCAGTCACAATGCAATTTGTTTTCCACGAGTCCGTTTTTCCTTTGAATATTACACAAACACAGTAGCAAATAAATATAATTTGCACTAAAATGGTATCATGATGGACATTAACAATTCAATGCTTTCTAATCTTAACAATTCTAAGGAGTGTGATGTTATCTTCAACCTTGAAGCTGGCACAGAATAATAGGCCTACCTAATAGGAATTTTATGGAAAGATTGTATATTTTATATTTTTCAGAAATGTATACATTGACCAAAGAACAGTTTTAAATAAATCAAAGTGATTAGAAAGCTTATCCAGTCCTTAATACATTGACAGCTCTATATCAAGGTATCTTGCCCTATAATGAGCTATTTAAAAATTTGGGGTCACACAGTGCACATCCTAATTAACTGAAAAGTGAAATGTGAATGGAAAATGATTTAAATGTCATATGCTATAATTTATAACAAGGGATATCCTTCAATTATACAATTGATTTATCTGGTACATTTTAGCATTTACAAATTCCTATCCCAGGTTCTAGTATCCAGAGGGTTTCATGCAGAGGTTTATCTATGTAGTTACCTACTCCCAAGCTCTGGCCCATCATCTAACCCCATGTTCTTTCCACACTTTACAGCGAGAAAATTTGTCAACAAAATAGAAATTGGTTTTTAAGCCTTCTCTCCTTAACATCTGTTTTCCAAAATAAAAGCGAATGCACTGTTTTAATGAGAGAAAAAAAATCTTAATTTATAGAGGACAAAATAGGTAGGAAGATCAACTTGGAAAATTCGTTCGAGGATCAATTCAATCTGGAACATCACAGCATTATGCACTGAGTATGTTTGAAAATGGGAAATAATCATCCAGATTGTCATCATATTATAATAAAACCAAAGTCTGCACTGTCACAGTACTTGTATCAATAATGTGTACCCAACTTCGGTACACGACACAGAGATTCACTGGGCAACCATCGCCATTGATGTCTCTCACTGTGCTCAGTCGCATGTAAACAAATTTAGGGCTGGGAGGTTTTCGCAAAAATGATTGGTCAAACGCGGCCATGTGACCATATCTACGAAATCACTGACTAAGTATCTAACTTTGGTGAAAGGAATAGTTTGGGTATCAGCTATTCCATTTCACTCCCGGAATAAGGGCACTTCGGGAATCGTTGGCATTGCAATCTTTGCGAAATCATTCGGATGAAATTAAAACAAATAACAACAGTGTTGTTTTAATTTTGTATTGCATAAGCATATCTTAATGAATGGTAGATTTCCCACTAAAACAGTGCTTTATTTGGTGTGACCTATTTAATTTACAGCACAGATTAGGTTTACACAGTAACTTCTTTGCCGTGACCGCTACGATTTTGGGATATTATGGATAACGGGATCGATAAATTGGAATAAGTATGTAACGATAAATCAGCAGGCACAAGAGGACTGTGGTCGAAAATGATTGTTTTGAGAAACAAAATGGATGGAAAATAATTATCTAAGTGTATCTGATCGAATTTGTCTAATTTATTGCGAAATCAATATTGCGAAATGAGTGACATTCCTTTCTCCGTCGTTAAATCTTTCATACCCCGCCCTTCCGCTCGTCCCCCCCCCCCCTCCTCTCTTTCTTTCTCTCTTTCTCTCTCTCTCTCTCTCTCTCTCTCTTTTTCTCTCTCTCTCTCTCT
>JBCIKM010386002.1:0-10877 GCA_039654465.1 Melibe viridis
CACCCCGTTTTTGAGCATTCGCGGTTTACTCTTGTCTTCGGCCATCACAACTTGGAAGGACCGGGGTCCTAGCATTGCTGCGAGAAGTTTTAGGAGGTTCCTTGACCTAAGGACTTTGGCCAATTTGTACTTCAGCCCGTCGCACCAGACGGTATCGTAAGCAGCGCTGAGGTCTATGAAGACCACGCCCGTTCTTAGCTTCTTCTGAAGGCCAGACTCAATGTGCGAGGTAAGGGTAAGTACTTGCTCCGTGGTACAGCGGTCCTTCCGGAAGCCAGCCTGCTCTGTCGGGACCGCAGACGAAGACAGCACTTCACCTGTTGAGGCGGTAACTATTTCACTGGATGTATGCCAATACGCGATGAGCAGAGTAGACCAAGCCCTCACAACAGCGCCATTGTTGTATAGCCGTGATGCTAAAATATCATGGGGAAGTCCATGCAAAGCTCCAGAGATCCCAAGCCAACTGTGGAGAACAGCAAATGACAAGATAGTGACACCGAGTCAGGAAGAGCTGCATCCGGCGATATTTTTTCTATTGAATCTGATATCTGTGTATTGTATTCAGATGTTGATAGTTTACTTACTAAAAGTGGCTAGCTAAATTTTTTGATAGAAAAATACCTACCTAAAGTTAAATGTCTGACACAAATGATGCCTCAACATGAACGTGATGTTGTCATTAATATGGAATACTCAATAAAGGGATATACGCTTTTTACTAATGAGACAATATCAAGGGGTTTGACTTTTTTTTTTAGACAATCTGTGCCAACAGTCTTTTTTTGTTCCCTAACACCATCCCTATTAGTGAGCGTATTTCGTACAAACGTATTGGTTATGAAGTAAGGAACTTGTTGGGTAACGTGTACAGAAACCATAGTCATCATAGATTGAAATTCATCAACAATGTAAACGATAATTTAAGAGAGATAGAACAAAATAGGTTTCAATTAGTTTTGATGTTACAGGAGACTGTAACTTCCTCTTATTTACTGGAAGAGTCCCTGTACTGTTTATCCAGAATCTCTATTTGTAAAAGTCCTGCATGCCTCGTACTTTGTACAGTTTGTTTCTGAACCCACATGCCACAGATTTTATTACATTGGGATTTTTGCACAGATGATTATGACACTAATATAGAGCACAACGCCCTACTTTGCAAAAGTGACCACGACGTATTTATCTTACTCTCCTAGCTCTAATCAGTGAGGAAAATGTGGTTGTGGGAAAAACATTGCATAACTATATTAGTAAAGGGGATTTTCACGGCTGTAGAGATGAAATGATGACCTTTATTGAGATGTTTTAGAAGAGATTGATGTCAACGATACTTGGCTTTTCCTGAAAGACAAATTGAAGTACGTAAAATCTAAAATCCTTCCCATAAGAACGTTCAATAAGAAATGTAGGTCTCTACTGATGACTAGAACTATTAAAAACAAATAAACCAAACAAAAAATTATTTTAAAAAACCCAAATCAAAACAAACAAACAAAAAAGACATTATTTAAAACGTCTAGATTGGACAGGTCCTATCAGAGTGACCATGAATATGTTTATACAAGAAATGCAGCAAAACAATGTCAGCAAGAGGCTAAATTGTCATTTGAGCAAAACATTGCCATGGCGAGTACCTTTCAAAATTCTTAATAATTTTGGAAATATGTTAAAGTAAATTAAAAGCAAAAGCTTGCATTGGTTCGCTGTTAAAACAAAATGGAGATGTAATAGTCCATGGTCGTGAGAAGGCTGAGGTTCTAAATAATTCTTTTCCAGCGTATTTGTTAAAGAGGATATGTCTTTTGTCACATTTATCCGATAGTTTTAAAATATTTTTTTTCAAATAACGTGGTGTTTCTGAAGGTATTATGCACCGATGTATCTAATAGTATGGGTCCGGATAATAAACATCCTTATCTGTTGAAAGAAGTTGCTAGTGTGGTATGCCCTCATTTTCCAATGCTCAGTCAATTCAGGAATTGGTCCAGATGAATGGAACAGGCAAATGTAACTGAAGTATATAAGAAGGGTGAGATGAGAGATGCCGGCAACTATAGACCCATTAGCGTGACCTGTGTACTGTGTAAAATATTATTATCTTTATTAAAAGATCAAATTATGCATGAAACGTCTTGAAAATTTATGACATGCTTGCAAAATGCCAGAATAGATATAAAAACAGAAAGTCTTTTGCACCAAATTGTTACATGTTATAAAGAATTTTTCGAGCTAAAATGATAAAAAATGCACTAAAAATTTTATTTATTTTTTTGCAAGGCTTTTGAACCTGCTCCCAATGAAAGGCTTTTTGTTAAACTAAAGGGTTTTGGCATTGATGGTAAGGGGCTTCGAGTGCATTCGGTCTTTCTCTTGAACCGTGAATAGAGGGCTGTTGTGGGTATAAGATATCAAGATTTGTTTCCGTCTCAGTTGGTGTTCCTCAGGGCTGTGTATTAGGTCCGCTTTTGTTTATCTTGTTTGTAAACTTTCTTCCCAACAGTATTGATATGTGTTTTGAGAAATTATGTTTATTTTTTTAGTGTAAATCCTCTCTCTGCTGTTTGTGGTTTCATCTGTTCCCTCTTTGAACTAATTCCACCATCTATGGGCTCCTCTATGATCCTTTTGTGTCTAGGGGCCTTAGAACCTCTAAATTAAACAAACAAGAAAGCATTGATTCACACTGTAACATTTTTGCTGACGACACAAAAATCATTCTTCCTCTCATGAGTGGAACACACTACAAAATGATTCAAACCCTTTTTTTAATTGGTTAATCAAATGGCAATTATAGTTAAACACATTTAAATTCAAGGTAATGACTTATTGGTAATGTATGTATGCATATTTTCTTGCACAACACAATTATTCAACCTGCAATGGACAAAGATAATTGTGCATGGAGCCAAATTCTCAAACGTCAGTCTGTTAGCCTTGAAAATGTACAAAGAAGAGCTACTAGAATGCCTCCACCCATATCTCATTTACCTTAAAGGGATCGTCTGGAATTTATAAGATTACCATGTAGACGAGGTGACTTTATCCAGCTTTACAAGATCGAACATGGTATTGATAATATCGGCTAAATAAACATTAGCTTTTCCGATGTGACTTTTAATCGTGGTAATAAATACAATATATTGTTCCATCTTAATCATTATACGGTTAGAACTTGGAATGGCCTCTCTTTTTGTAGCCAGGGTTTCGAATTTTCTCATTGGCTTTAAGAACTTCTTTTATAAGGAGTTACAATGTCTTTTCTATGAGTATGATGAATAATCATGTAATTCTATACGTACAACACGTAATTTAATTGCATATTTTGTCTCACCTATTTGAACTGTAAACACACTTCTGACTCATTTCAACAAATCTCCCATTACAACGTGCACCATATTATAATTGTAAACGTATTATAAATTGTATGATTGTGCCCTACATGAAAAAGCTAACACTTTTATTTCGAATTAAAAAAACAATTGTTTATGTTATAGCTTACTTTGAAATAAGCCTCACAGCATTTAATATATCCTACTAGCTCTTAATGTTATGAAATAATATGATATGTTATATGATATGATATAACATTTGTGTTCTAGTCGAGTTATCTATCTCTTGAAAACTCTAAGTAGTTTGCATTTTTTTCGTTTCATTTAGATTCTCATTATACATAGTGTATGTATTTACACTGGTTTATGTTCTATAAAGATTGTAATCAATTGCTATTGTAGAAATCTATTTTGGAATGTATAGTTTTCCTTTTTATTTTAAAATAATTTTGTTTTCTTCTTGCAAGTTTTCTTCATGCATTCTGTTAAGGCCGATAATACCTGTTTTTTTCATTCACCTATCTTTCTGATTTAAAGCTAAAATTCGGAAATCTTAAAACTCTTAACAAACCATATTGCTGTAAATTATGTATGGTCATAGCATAACAATGTGTTGTCTATCTCTACACAGGTTACGGCTAGGGGATTGGCCTTACAACTCATCATCTCAAAATGAAATATTGCAGGTTCCCCAGAATAAAAACAAACGTGGGCAAATATTCCACGCTCATTGGAGCATTCCTTATCATGATCCCTATAGGTTACTCCACCATGTGGGGAAACATTTCAGTCTACGTGTTCTCCTACGTGTGGCGAGACCTGGGCTATTCCTCTGGTATGCAATCGCCTTGGAATATCTCAATCTACATCATCGCCTGGAATCTTGCCTCCTACTTCGACGGACTTCTTCGGAACCTCGACAAAAGACTCACTACAGTTCTAGCAATACTCATCTTCAACAGCGGTATACTCAGTCATTGGTTGTTCCTGCAAGACCAATTCAAAGAAGACGTTTTATTCTTGCTGTACGTTTCTGCATTTCTGGTTGGGGTAGGTGCAGGTATGTTGATTTGTGTGTGCAGTAGGTTAGTAGCGGATTGGCAGGACACTGACAAAATGGGGTTTGGCTTCCTGGTGTTTTACAGCGGTATAACTTTCGGAAATTTTTTGCTTAACCCTTTGATCTCACTATACGTGAACCCTGACAACCTTTCTCCAATGGCGGTATCGGGCCACCTCAAGCACTTTACAGATGATAAGGTAGTGAACAAAGCGCCTTCAATGTTTCTCGTGTTGGGTGGAAGTTTTTTGGTGATTCAAACAATCGGATTTTTACTGTTGCGGGTGAAAACATATGACCACAAGAAGGGTTCAAGCGGGACGAACAATCTGGCGTATGGCTCCACTTCAGATGGCAGTGTCCCAACGATGGACAGCACTTGTGTCGTCAAGGGCCAGGTCACCAACAAGTCGGGAAGGTTTTCAATAATTAAAGAGTCTGCTCATGAGATGGAAAGAGGTTCAGCTGAGCCTACCATTTCTCCTCATCAAGATATGCCAGCAGAGACAACCAGTGACCGGGAAATTGAACAGACGGGAGATGCAACACAAAACACTTGCAATGGTATAGATGGAAAAAGTATTGGAATTTCTGAATTGTTCAAGTCACCAGCTTTGTACACCTTGTGGGTCGTCTATTTCTGCATTGAGTTCATGTTTATTCAAGTCAGCAACTATTACAAAATTTACGGAGAATATCGGATTTCCGACGATCACTTCCTTAGCGACCTGACAATCTCCATGGGTATTTTTACCTGTATTTTCCTAGTAATTTGGGGCTTAGTCATAGACAGACTCGGAGTGAAAACAAGCTTGATCATATTTCTTACCGCCGGGGTCACCTTACCTCTTCTGTCGTTCTTCGTGGCAATACTTGACAAATGGCTGTACATGTTTGTTGAGTCGATGTTTTTCTGCGTACGGACTTCGTTCACACCTGTCTTCTTGATTGCCGCGTCTGTTTATTTCAACAAATCGAACATATCTACCTGTTTTGGACTTATAACGTCGGGCATGATCCCTGCAAACTTGATTGCACCCCCTCTCTTCGCCTTCATCATAGGAACCTGTGGGTGGTACTCTTCTTTCGCCACAGTTGCAATTTTAAACCTTTTGGGTTTGATCACTACCGTGCTATTTCTGCCAGTGGTAAAATCAGTTGATAACAAGTCTCAGTCTTGACGTCATTGTAGAATGGCTGTGTCATAAGGAGGACTCATTTGTGAACGACTAGGAAAGTAGAGTTAGTAATCGAAAAGGATTGTAGTTATTTGTTGGTATTGTGTTGGTTGTTCTTACTCCATTATTGTTGTAGTTTGCATTTTTTTCTTCACTATCCAGAAATTAATTTATAAGTGAGTGTACCTGTAATGAATGATAGCTGTTGACGCAGTTGACAATGCCTTGGAATTGCTACCCTTTCGTCGTGTTTTTAGTTACGTCCCTTACCCTATGTTCACTTTTTAAGATGTGACTGAGCTTTAATAAAGCCGTCCTCTTCCCACTGTAAGCTTCTGTTTTGCACGTGTTCTTTATTGCAAGCCCACGAGACTCAACATTCATAACATTCTGGCGATGAAGATGAAAATCATTGTATATGTTTAACAAAGTAAGTACAAGGGGGGTGGGGGAGGGAGGGGGGTTCAATAAGCTTATGATCTGCATATCAAGGAAATATGATAGAACTTTGGAACTTGGCACACATAGTTTTATTCCTTTACATAGTCATCACGCAGAGTAACACATTTCTGCCACCTAATATTACCCAGAATGATCCCTCTTATCAATCTTCAACAGCTTCAATGGCATCCTGGTTGTCATGGAAACGACGTCCTTTGAGAGATTTATTAGGATTAGGGAACAGAAAAAAAAGTCTGAACAGGATAAATTCGGTCAAAATTCACGTGAAACAGGGCACAACAGCAAAGTTCTTCAAAGCCTGCAATCCACCCTTGGCATAACGGGAAGGTATCGAGGAAGAGCTGGAAGGATTGGAGAAAAAAAAACCCGGCATCATTCGTAAGATGCAATTAGTGATCGGGTGATGACAATCGTACCAATTCGTAAAAAGAACGGCTTCGTTCTTGTTTGTTGGATTCCAAGGTCACCGTCAACAAATGCATCGAATTTGACAAATACCCTATTCCACGCACAGCTCCTCGGAGTTCACCGGAAAACTTGGAGGTGGTCAGAAATTATCAAAAATCGACTTCGCACACGCTTACACACAACTCCGACAAGAAGATGAATCAAAACAACACGACAATTAAAACACAGAAAGGACTGTTCGAATACCAGCGTCTGTTTTTCGGCATTTTGGCATGTCCTGGTATTTCCCAACGCAGAGAGACGGACTGTTTACTTCAGACAAGAACCACGCAATTTGATTTGATGACTTGTTCACCACCGGCAAGGACGATTCAGAGCATCTGGACAATTTGGACAGTGTCAACTACTATGCCAAATGTATTCCCAATCTGTCTGTGATTCTGTCTCCTTTGTGGGGAAAGAAATTATATGGTGACGGGGTCCAGATCAGAATAAGTCATTTCAAACAACCGTGAAAGCGTTGACCTCCGTCAGCATTTTGTTTTAACTTGTGATGCGTCCCCAAATGGGATAGGTGCCATTTTGCCACATGTCATTGATTCAGGCGAATGGCCAATTGCTTTTGCAAGTAAGACTCTCAACTGTGCTGAGTGAAACTACTCACAAATCGATAGAGGGACCCTCTCAGTCATAATTTTTGGTGTGAAGCGTTTTCACCAGTGTGTATACGGGAAACAAGTAATAATATAATACATACGGATCACTAACCATTGCTGTGCTTGTCAGGGGAAACCAAGGCAATTCCTGCACACGTGTCAGTACTCGTACAACTGTGACTTGTCATACGATAGTCCGTTTGCAAATAAATGGTTCGCGGGTTTTTCTTGAGTTTCTCAGCTAATCCAATACGTATGGGTCTTAAATTTTGCACAAACCAGTGAATCAAATCGTCAAAGTAAAAGAGTTTAAAAAATCATGAAAATTAAAGCAAAATGAAAGAAATTCGCTTATTACAACTGTATTAAAAGCGATAACAGGTAAGGATTGAAACCTTTAAAAGATTTACAATATCACTTATTCAGGATTTTCTGCTATCCACTTTTGGGGAAATCGGTTAAAGAATGATTTTATTTTATAGCAAGGAACATTACTTTTGATGAACAAAGTAAACGTTATAATAAATCTTTCTGAACATATTTTTTGAAGGTGGTTTGAGGAATTCCAAGTTCTAAATCCGTTCTTTTCAGTGATTTGTATGCGTTCACTTATTAGTAGAATTATTTTCGATGCTTCTCAGGAATCGATAGAGCCTCGACGATTAAAGCTCATAATTGTTTGATTACGACATGCTTAGATCATTATGAAGAAATGTATATTGTTTCAATTTTTTTTTAACAAAGTGACACTTTGAAATGCGTATTGCCTTTATAGCCGGTATGTAAAGATAGCACTTCATTGAGCGTGTCAAACTTCCTGTTCCCTAAAAAGATAATGCGATCTGAGTTAGAAGTGTTCACTCAATTATTAAAGAGGTCATCAGTAATTGCTTGTTTTTTGTTTTGTTTTGTTCTTAATATCTCTACAAAATGATTTTTTCTGTTTTTTTAAAGTTGAAAGAGCAACTCAGTCAAGCTTCTTACCTTGCCAATTCCTTAAAGATGGAAATTGACCTCAGAAGGTTTTCACGGAAGCTTTTAAGCAATTGACTCTCATAAAAATTGTTCACCAAGAAGGTTGTTCAATAGTTAGATATATATTTTCATAAAGAGCATTACATGATCTGTGGATTTTTTTCTCATCCAGAGAGGGTTGTGTAGATTTCTAATATTTTGTTTTGCTTTTCTTATCCCGTGATACCACCTTAGCAGTGTCGGGACCTAACTCCGGGGTAAAAAACAAATAAACTTTGGATCACAAGAAATGAAGACAGGCAGATAATCAGTTCACAGTGCATGTCTAATATAGAGCAATTAATTTGACAGCTAATCTTCCTTTGAACAGCTGCTGTTCTCCTATACCAGTAATTCTGCTACGTGAAAAATTATTATATTGATCACAATTTCACATGCATAGTAAATTGTTGCAGCCTTTCACCGGCAAATAGTTATTGCTCTTAAACGGGGCTGCCTCGCCATTGTGAACGGCCAAACTCGAAGAGGTTATTCGACGAAAATGGTGAACACACCTCATTTTTTGACAGGCCGTGATGTGTTTACGATTTGATTATTGTAAAACAACTCAGTGAATATAATGACACTGCCATTTATTTTTCATAAAAGCTACAGAAGAAAACTTTCTTGTTTTGGTATCAATGGAACTCGAAATTCATAATCAGTTAGGACAAACTGATTTAAGGCCGCACACAGAATTTCTTATGTTTTCATCGAATTTCAGCTGAGAAAATTGAAAAAAAAAAACAAAAAAAAAACGAAACAAAACGCGAACTATTTATTTGTTAACGGACTATAGCTGGTTGTGACAACACTTTAAAGTACAGACAAGGAACTGAAAACAATGCAGACAAATTGAATGGGTTGCCATTGAAAGATCAAAATCTTGAGTTTACTGCCCCTGAGTTTGAGAACTGGTTCTATTTTATTGACAAATTATCAGTTTAAGTAGAAAGAATCAAAGAGGAGCCAAACTTCGACTCGTTCCTGAACTCAGTAAAATTGTACACTCTGCTAGGTTGATCTAATCATGTGAGTGATCCACTCAGACCGTTCAAATCAAGGCAGTTTGAATTGAGCATCGAAAATGATTGTTTACTATGGAGAACGAGAGTGATAACTCCATATTATCTTCAAAAAGACGTGTTGACATTGTTGCTCGACATGGGTGTCGGTATAGCGAGAATGAAATCGCAAGCTAGATCTATGGTATGGTGGCGAATACTGATAATGATATCAAACAATTTGTTAAAAGCTTCTACAAATATCAATTGCACGCAAAAATAATCCAGTTCGAGCACCGCTGCACCCTTGGGACTGGCCTGATGAGCCGTGGGTGCTCGTTCACGGTCATTTTGCTGGTTCTTTTATAGGGAAAATGTACCTTATACCACTTGACGCTCATTCAAAATGGCTTGATGTTCAAATAATGAACACAATAATTGTATCGGACACGCTTTTGGAACTTTGAGATGCCTTTTCCACCATGGGGCTTCCGAAAGTTCTGGTCTCTGACAATGGTGCAACTTTCACGAGTAGTGAATTTTATACTTTAATGTCCAGTAATTGTTAAAAAAAATAATACGGCCAGTCCCTCCCATCCAAGCTCAAATGATCAAGCTGGAAGAGCAGTTCAGATTCAAAGAAGCAGTGGCCAAAATCACCCATGGTTGTTTAAAGTAAGGGAAAGGTGTGTAAGTCTGTAACAACATTTTGAAACACCCCTCATTCCAGCACGGGGCTTACCCCTACAGAGTTGATGTTTAGTATAAAGATGAGGACATACAGATTTGTTGCAGCCTTACCTGCAACTACATGCGCTGGAGAAAAAATAATAAAACAAGCCACAAGCACAATTTTGACCAAACTGCTGCTCATCGTGACAGTTCAGTTAATGATAGATAATGTCCTTGTAAGAAATAACGGACAGCAAACTGACAATGTAGGTCCCAGGTAATATTACCAAACAAACCTTACCACTGTCATATCGGGTTCAAACCCCGAAATACTGCGTTGTTCGCCGACACAACGATTAAATTCGTGTTACCAATATTGATTACGTCAATTAGGCTGAGCATAGCCAGGTTCTTACAACCTCTCCACCTATAGGGCTTGAACCAGAGGGCGAGGAGGTGGAGTATACCACTCTGGCATCCACCACGCCACCTGTTGTGGCTTCTGGGCGTCTCACGGAGACGATCTCTTCGTTAAAGCAAACCTCATAACAGATTTATTTACTCTTAACTATTGAACTGCAATTTTTTGAAACGTCAGTAAACGTGATCTTAGTTTTATTTGCAAGTTGTTATTATTTTCAGTATTTTGTTTAGTATTACAGAATTGCAATATTTTAACGAATGGAGGAGGGATGTAATGAATGGCAACTGTTGTACCCAGTTGTTATTGTCTTGGTAGTGATGTCCTTGGCTCTTCTTATTCGTATTTACGTACCTTACCATATTCTCACAATATAATATGTGACTGAGCTTTAATAAAGCCCTCCTGTTCCCACTGTAAGCTACTGTGTTGCACGTGTTCTTCATAATAAGCCAACGAGGCTCCACATTAGTAACAGTGCTGATTGTGAAATACTGGTTTGCTTGACCGGGACGTAACGTTATTACATGAATTCTGTTCTCCCAATCGTTAGTATTTATCTTCCTATAATATTTATACCTATTGTGTTGTGTTGTGCTGTGTGTGTGTGTGTGTGTGTGTGTGTGTGTGTGTGTGTGTGTGTGTGTGTGTGTGTGTGTGTGTGTGTGTG
>JBCIKM010386113.1:0-10877 GCA_039654465.1 Melibe viridis
ATTATTATTATTATTATTATTATTATTATTATTATTATTATTATTATTATTATTATTATTATTATTATTATTATCTTGTGGCACGATTATAGTAATGGGCGCGAGAAAGAATCACGTAAGGGAAGAATCAAGACATTGGAAGAATACAAACATTTGCTCGGATATGAAGTGTAAAAATTCGAAATGGTGTGATGCCGAAATGAGCAGTATTTTGTTCCTTGCCTTCTTTCACTTTCGATTTCATCAACATTGTCCTGGGTGCAGAGCAGATGTATTCGCATCTATTGTGATTATTTCATGTTTGCTAAACCATATTAAAGTTAAAGATTATGCTCCTCAACAGGATACTTCTCAGTTTGTCTAGATGTTTGAAAACGGGGTTAGTGACGGAAGCTAACATTTCCTTCAATACGAGAACGGGTCCCTCTTCCCCATGTATGAGATGTGTTCAGAGGAGGAAAGCACACACACGGAAGAGCAGGTCGCAGGCTACCAAAGCGACAAGAAAAGATGATAATATAAAAAATGACAAAGATTTGACCACTGTTGCAGAATTAAAAACACATCTTCAGGAGATGAGAAGAAAGAAGTGCTCATATGTCTTTGAAGAATCACTGGCTGGTAAGTACTTAACTATAAATACAAGATTTCTAAGACAAGTTTTGCCTGGAAAAATTGGAATACAACTACAATGCCTTGAGGATAGCGCAGCAATGCACAAGACAATGAGAGGAAGTCTAAAGCCATTTTAACTATCTAACATGATTTTTATTACACATTTTGGATGTCCGTACATCTTTGCTTTAAATGATTTTTCTGATCTTTTCAAAACTCTATTGTTGTAAGGTCAATCAACTTTTTGTTTCTTTTTTATGATGTAACAGATAAATTAGCCCAAAGCATCATCAGTAACAGAGTCAATGCCCAAGCCCCTATCATTGAAATAAGCCCTGGTAAGTACGAAGCATTCAACAGAGAAAGGAATTTAAAAAAGAATTAATTAAAAATTATATTTTTTGAAGTATCTTGAAACAACTGTTTAAATCAAAAGCTATCCCTCTTAGATAATACATTTAGCTGCTTTTTGTATTATTTTTTTTTTTTACCAATATAATCACTTAGTAGATGAAGAATAAAATTTATCTTTTTTGGGTGTAAAACACTCCTATTCATGTTTTGTGAAAAAAATGACTGCTGTGTTTAGATGATCTTTCACTCTTTCTTTCATGAATGAATATTTTAGGGATTGGTGTTGTCAGCAAGGCTTTATTGAATAGAGGGGTTGAAAAGGTCATTGCTCTTGAGACAGAACATAACTTCCATCCATGGCTTCAGGTATGTAATCTGACCTCGAAAGAAGTTTTTGAATTAAATTGACAAGTTTCTCTTTTCTTCTTGTTCTTTTGATGAACTGACTACTAAAAGGATTTGACTTACTTGACTTTTGCCTCTTGATTCTGCTGGGAACATAGGGCGGCAACAACAGTCCTTCGTCTCGCGCGGTTCTGGCAAGTCTTCCTCAGCTCTGCTCAAGACATTTAAGCTGCCTTAGCCTCTGCTTCTGTTCTTCTTTGCCATATCTTTTTTGGCTGACCATCTTTTCTCTTTCCTTGAGGTTCCAGTCTAGAGCCTCCCTTGTGACTACTAACTGGGCCATGAAACTGAATATTGTTGTCAGTGTTTTTTGATTATCCATCATTCAGAAGACAAAGTGAAATTAAAACATTTTGGAGAAGTCACTGCCAAATAAATTACACATTACAATTTACACATGTTAAATTCTGTCTCTTTTTTTTTTCTTTCCAAATTGCATGATTTCCAATGGGACAAAAAATTTTCAGGCCAAGTGACCTGCTTGATTACAATAACATGTAATGGAAATTCAAAATCGTGCCCTCAGTTTCTTCCTTTTCAGGAACCAACTTTGTGGCCAACAAATAAACCCATGGTCTTTTAGGGGCACTACCTTGTGTGCAGATGTTTGTGAGAGAGAGGGAGAAACTGTGTGTATGTCTTCAGGAGCCTTCCATCTCATAAGACGATGACGTAGCTCATTTGAGTTAGCTTGAGTTCATCTGCACTGCCAAGTATGGCTGTGCAGTTTAACTTAGGAGTGGCAATCCCTGGCATAAGTGAGAAGGCGGATGGCTGCTGTAGCCGTTGTTTTCTATCTGGGCTGTATTTTTGTTGCGTTCTGCCTCTGTGTGCGATGTGTCTTGTCTGATTGGAAATCTCCCTGCTGGGCAGTCATCTGTGTGTGTATGATGTGAATATTATGGCAGCATGTACCTTTATGTTTGTGGCATAACAAGCGCTTACAAAAATGCTCTAAATTTTTTGTTCATTATTTGCTAATATTGGTGTACTTGTGCATCCTTTTTGAGGCATTTTTGATGTTGTATTGATTTACCATCAGACCTTTAAATCCTGTCAAGTGACTGATTTTCATAAAAAATGAACGACTGTCATTGCTGTCAAGCTATTAGTGAAGTCTTATGATTTGTCACATCTTTTGCTTCTTCACATGAATCATATTCCTGCCTTCCAGCCAAGAAATACGACCAATATCAAGTTCAATCCTTTTACTGTTATTTTTTTCTGCCAGTACACACTTAAGAGTGTTAAGACACTATACTACGCAGTATGGCTCGCACACACAAGGTGCATGCAAGGCCCTGGATCATGATTACTTGACAACTAAACTTGAAATGTAGCTTGCTACTTCTCTTCAATCACACAAGGCAATGGCACTCAAGGCAATGGCAGTCAAAAAGTTCAATCAATCATTTTATCAGAAATTTACAGATGTGACTATTTGATCTTTTTTCCCAGTCGCTTCAACAAGAATACAGTGATGACAAGTTTGAATTCCACAATTGGAAGATGCTCAACGTGGATGTCAAATTCAGGGAGAGTGGACTTATATACAGGAATTTGGAAGCTTTAGTTGTTGACAGACTCTCAAAATCTTCCTGTTATGATAAAGGTGACTGATTGGTTTGTTTTTCTTTGAAAGGGGATGGGGTAGGTTCATTATTTGTTAAATTACCTATATAGGAGGAAATAACTGGATTCACCTCACTGGAATTCTGAAACTTGTGTAATTTCATTCATACCAATTACAGTGGAATCTGTATAAAGTCAACACCTCGGGACCGGGAAAAAGTGTTGACTTTAAGCAGGGTTGAATTTATCAATTTGCTAGGATGTAGACCCTTGAATGAAAAATATGTGGAAGGATCACAGTACGTATGGCCCTTCTTGTTTTCTTAGGTGTTTTTGTTTTCTTTGGTTTTTTTTTTGTAATTTATGCGTGCATGTGTTTTGTGCTTAACATAATTTGTAATATTCCCCAGACATAGTGAAATTTTGGCTTTTTTATTTCTTTTATAATTTTTTTTTCATTTGTTTTAACAAAAGGGGTAACACCATGACTAAACGAGCAGTACAATGAGAAATGCCATGTGAATCGTCTTACTCAGCTAATACAACCGGAGTGGATGTGAGCAGTCCCTGTGGTTCTGACATGGCTAATTTTAGGCTAATTATTATAGTACATGTGCGATGCCAAGGCAGACACAGTTGAGGGGTCGGGTGGGCTCTTTGTGCTGCCATGGCTTGAGGGGCAATATCTGGCCAGTGAAACAAAACAAACGTGTCAAAATGGTCAGAGGCATTGTGTTTGTTTATGAACAGGCGGAACGTGCTTGCTTCACACCCCTGCTCTGCTGATTTTACCCCTCTCCCTCCCACCCATCCAGCTTAGTCGCATCGTTGTGGCACGTAAAGTGACCAAGTGGTTTTTGAATAGCTTCACCTTCAATGTGCGTAAATGAAGAGAGACGTTTAAAGCATTCTCTTATGTTTAATTTTATTCCCCTTTTGCAAGGTTTTTACCAGCCCATTCTGTCCCAGAGTGTTGACTTCAAGCAAGTTTCATGGCCAGGTGGTTGACTTCATTAGAAATTAAAATACTGATAGGAAGAAGGAAAAAAAAAAAACAGGACTGCTGCCATGTGTTGACTTGAAACGAGGAGACTTTATCCGGATTCCACTCTTGTTGGCATAATTGAAAGTATACTGTTTTACTACAGAAAGCAACATGAGCAGAGTGATAGGAATAGTTCAAGTATCTGTAAGATCAAATCTTTTTTTTATTGATTTGGTGTTAGAAAGTCCTCCCATCTTGACTCCTCGCTCACTTAGAGGGATTTACATTTCTTATATTCTTGACTTTATCAACTTCTGAGCAAAATTGGTCATTAGTGATACAAGCAATCCAAATTAGAATGTTAATGTGCATTACACTCCAAAAATATAAAGTTTCCATCACTAATTCCAGAAGGGAAATTTGTCTCTAAGATCTGTCTCAAGGGAGGGCCGGGACAAGCTAGGCATCAGCTACAGTATAGTCCGGTCAGCACAATTGCTCTGAAATAGGATTTGAAGTCCTGCACTTTGGGCATGGGAGTCTGACGCCTTGCAACTGAGAGAGAAAAGAGTTTATTGGAGATACAACAATATATATATAGATGTATATATTGGAGAGCATATAAATATGAAACTACTATACTCTAACAACCTCAGTTGAATGCTCCAGACCTCTTTTCTTCATAATTCTATATCTTCCACCACCACTGGCAACATGTCTTTGCTAAATCTTTGCTGTAATAGTAAAAATTTCTATGAAATTAAGTGAACAAAGTCTGTAAATTCAGGTGATATATACAAACTTACAGGAGCACTTCTTAATTTATGAGTAAGATCATTTTATAAATACCTTTAATTGTAACCTTTTTGTTTGGTTGTTCCTTCTGTCTGCTTCCCCAGAGACCCCATATAGTGTGTTCAGGCTGGGCGGAATAGAAGCGTATGACTTTTTGCTGTTCCTGCTCACAAACCTTCCCCTGGAAGACCCGATTCTCTCCCGACAGCGAGTGGAGTTCTTCTTCCTGGTTCATCCTCAATTCAAGATAGTAGGTGGCTACTGTACTACAGAGGAAATAAAAATTCCAACTAAAAAATAATAATTTGGGATGTTTCGAATAAAACCCTCAAATGCAACAAAATTTTCATAATATAATTTTGAACCTAGCTTTCTTGTCAGTAGAAATATCACTTCTTTGCTGTTTTTCATTGAAAGCACAGTACATTAGTTTGAAAATAGCAACATCTTAAATGAAATATCGAATGAACATTTTAAAAGATTGAAATAGGAGAGGTGAAATAAAGGAATATGCCATAGATCAATTTTGTTCAATTCTATTCAACATCTTTGTTTATCCCAAGTGGGCAATGCCAAATTCTTATCTCTGCGCAGGGGTGGTTGGGGGTTGTCCATGGTGAGCACTTCTATTTCTCTTTCTAATCTTTTATCATGAAGCTATTGTCTTCATTTTTCCCCTTTTTTTCTGAGTACTTTTGTATACAAATGGGGTTTAAAGATCCGGAGTCTTCCATATTGCTGTCAAGGGTGATGGCTATTGCTTATTTTTGTAAGTAGAGACATTGTAAATCTTCTCTGTGTGGTGTCGATATGTGTTTTGGAAGATGGTATTTATTTTTTAGTGTAAATCATCTCTCTACTGTTTGTGGTTTATGTTCTCTCTTTGAACTAATTCTATCATCCTACTCTCCTCTTGGCTTCTCTATAACCTTTGTGTGTCATGGGGCCCTAAAACTTCCAATAAACAAACAAATAACATCTCGGCGCACAAATTAAACTGAAAAATTGTCCTGATTTCCATTGATACATAGACACCCACATAACAAATGACAAATAAATAAAAATTTTAAAATATAATGGAGCGACTATTCGAAGGATTCATAATTAGCTGTCATGCTCGTTCAGTATACAAATGGCTGTAGTTTTAAATAACTTCCAGTGCTGGTTTGTATGGTTTATTACAGAGTCTAGACAAGTTGCTCCCCACAAATGAGGTGAAGATGCAGTCGGTGTACTTCAGCTACATCCACAGTTTGATACTGCTGCTCTTTGACGTCCGTTTCCTGGGTGAAGTATGTGATATGTAGGTCATAGGTACCTTGCTGTGTGGTGAGAATTGCCTCAATTGTGACTCAGTATAGTGTATGTGTGTGTGTGTATGTGTGTGTGCGTGTGTCAAAGTCAAAGGTCTTTCGTATATCACACTCCCTACAGTGTGTTGTGAGAATTACGGAGAATTGATTCAATAGTGACTTGATGTGTCAACGCTGTGTGTAAAGGTCAAAGGTCTCTCTTATATCACACTTCACACAGTGTGTTTGGAGATAGGTATCCCTCTTTAGCAGGGCCTGGAAAGTGATTTTTTCCCTTAAAGTCATGTTTTCACACAGACAAATTAATGTGTCACAGGACAGAAAAATGTATTCACTGTATTAACATGCATTTCTGAATAGTTAGCTGGTTAAAGCAACACAACATGGCAGATGAGCTGTCCTCACTGTTTATAGAGTACAAAACTTGATGCAGTCACACTCATATCTACATCAACATTGTGCCCATATTACTTTACTTCATGATTCGACTTTGACTATCACTTCTGAAGTCCACAGAATCAATTATGGAAAAATAATAACAATCTCGATTTTTTTTAGCTTCTAAGAATGAACATATTTTCCTGTTTTTTTTGTCGTACAGCATTCGCTGTCTCTATTATTAGTTTTACCTAGCTTTCATGTGGCAAAGAATTAAGACTAAATCTTGATACATATAGATAGTGACATCTTCAACTTTGTTGATAATATCTGAAGTTTTGTTTATGGCTGTGTGGATGGTAAGGAAAACGCTGTTACATGTACTTGCTCTTTGTTGCTCTAACATTTATTTGTTTCCTTCTTGTTCTGCAGTTTGAGGCTAAGGACTTTGTTCCTCCCCTCCCCATTAAAGGACCGGTGAGTATGGGTTTGTTTAGATTTGTACATGAAATGATAATATGAAAATAAATAAATTTCCCTTTATTGATCCCATGGTTGGGAAAATTCTTGTTCAGTCTGAGAATCTCTTTTCAATGGAAGGCTGGGACAACCAATGCATCAGCTGCTGTGCAAAGCTGCAGCGGGAAAGCAAGGCAGTAGCTACAGAACAAATTAAGTATATGGTTGGTTTGACTTGTCGTTATGTTTGTGTTTGAGTAAGACTTGAAGTTATGTGCATCATGGAACTGGCTTGGTTTTTATATTGAGCTGTGAAATTTTGTGTTAGGAGAAAAATAATAATAATGATTATATAATTCATATTAATTATGCACAGGCACACCCCTCTTGACAGAAGGCTCTGGGTACACTACAATAAAACATAGCCTACTAAGCATGCATAAATATTTGTGAATAAAAATCTGTGAAAAATTCAACCAGGCTCATTCTCTCTCTTACTCTGTCTTCTTTACTCTTATTCACTCTCACTCTTTCTCTCACCCTCTCTCTCTCCCCTTCTGTCACTCTCTCTTATCTAGCTCTCTCTAATCATTTGGCTAAAGAATTACTCACAAATCTCACAAAGACATTTGTATAGTGCAATTTGTTTGACCTCATTTACCACAATACCTGTAGACTGCCTTCAAACATGCACACATTCATAGGCTTATAAACACATCGTGCTGTCCTCAAACACACACACAGTCGTACATGTATACACGCAAACAGGCACACACAATACACACATTTACATGCACACAAAATAATCTAGTTTGGCAGGTTCAAATGCCATACAACCAAGGTCTCCCTGTAATGAAAGTGTTGGCTGACTGGCTAGCTCAATGTATTTAACAGCTCATTGGGTGTACACATTTCTGCTCATATGCCTGGTCTTCTCTTTCTATTCTTGGGTTGTAATCAAGTGTTAGCATTGATAAATGTGTAGGGCTATTTGTAAATGTTTTGTGAAAGGTAACTATGTAGTATCAGATAAATGGGGTCCGTTAGAGAAATGTGTTGTCTCAGATTAATGTGTAATGTTAGATGAAAACTACAATTTTCTTCTTTTTTTTTTTTTTTTTGGATGTTCTGTACACACCAAATCTCTCCAGGCGAAAAGAGTAAACTACCAGGTACGTCACCTGGTGAGGATGCAGCTCAAGGCAGATATTGATCGCATCCTTCCCCTGCACCATCTCTACCCATTCGGCATCTTCCTCAAACATGTGTACAGGAAGACAAAACAGCGCATCATTCCTGCCGTGGAGTAAGTTTTTAGTTCCTGTGATGGAATGAATTTGCAATGGGAACATTTCATAATTCAACTTTAATTTCATGCTTTTCCAGAATGCAATTCAACTCTGGAATAGTTTGATTGTGTTCAAATTATTATTTGCAACCTACTCTAACCTGTTTCATGACAAAGGTCATCCCGATTTTTAGTTTTCATTTTTGATTCTGTATGCCTTAGTAATTTTACTTGTGTCTATCACTACAACTAATGATGCTTTAATGAAATGAAAAATATTAGAAAAATTAGATTGAAATTTTATGAAAATTCTATGACAAAATTTTAATTTTTGGCATGAAAAGTTAAATTTTCAGTATAATCTGCTTATAGCAGCTACAATTCATTGTTTTTTCCTGTACCGCCTCTAATGATGATAATATGTCTGCCTTGAAATGCCTAAAAAATTTACCTGAAGTCTTTTTCTCTGGACTAATGCACCTTTTGTCTGTAATATTATTTCTCTGTAAGGAATCCAAATTCACTAAGAAGAATATTACTCATAAGCTGAAAAATAATCCAGTCTAGTCCAGTCCAGTTTAATACTGCTGCAGCTTCATTAAAATGAAGTCAGACGGGAAAAAACAGACCTCTTTTGGTGCTTGTGCAGGAAAAAAAATATAAATAAATCCTATTCATCAATTGCTGACAAGCAGCATGTGTTTAATGGGAAGTTTGTTTTACTTCACTCCAGTCTCCAGTATTGTAGTATACTTTTGAGAAGGAGACGCAACCAACATTCATTTGTACCTCAGCCATTTGCTAAATAGGTGATTACGGATCATTCGAATAGTAATAGTACTCTTCCTTTTTTATTTATATGCTCAATATTTAAAACTTTGATAAATTTGCTACACATAATGCTGGTGTGTTATTGCATCCATTTAATCCAAAACAATACATATCATTTAATTTACATGCACAGATCTGCTTTATTATTGAAGAGTTGTTTTCCAAAACTATGTATGTCCTGTTTTAATTGTTTTCAGAAATCAAGGATTGTTTACCTTCATTTTCTTCCTTAAGCCAATTTTAATATCTTTGGAAATTTATTAAGTTTCTCTGTTTTGGGCTTGTAATCTGAAGAGGAGAAAGTTACAATGAAGCCCATGAATGTGATATCTCAGGATTTGGAAAAGGTCACTAAAGGAGTTTTGAATAACCACTCTTCAATTTCTTCTCTGTTTTCAAAACGCCAGGATGCTGATTGCAGGCTGTGGTTTAAGAATGCTGGGGGAAGGGTTCACCATGATGGAGACTGTGGCTGATGTCAGCCCTGATCGTCTGCTGCATCTATATAAAGTCAGTGTAATTTTTACACCATTTGTTTATAATTGATACCTTTAGCATTTTTTACAATATTCTTTTGTGCATAGTTTCTGAAGAATAAAATAGGAGCTGGCTCTGGAATTGTTGGACAACCAAAAGCAATGGTGTAGCTACTGTGTCGAGAAGTTTGAAAGCCATAGGAAGAAAAGGAAAATATGTTTGTTATCCATATCCCTTCATATCGCCTTAGCAGGAGCAAGGAAAAACTCTGGATCACAGGAGGTTGATCAGTCCACGGTGTGGGGAAATATGTAGGAGAGTTAGATGGGGCCTGAATTAGGAATTGATCGGCTATCGCGTGGCCTCTGCAAAGATGGCAACTTGACCACTGAGCCATCCATCACCGCGACTATATACAAGATGGGAAAGGAAGAGATTGTGCATCAGGCTGAATGTTGATGACATCAGGAATCACCCATGTTGTTGAAGTGAACAATGACGTGGTGTATATCTCTTATGTCAGGAGATTTTAAAGTGCTGAATTGGAGCTTGAACCTTGGCTGGTTGGGTTGCTATTGTGCACTGCCTAGATTTCATTACTGTATAATATAGAGTTTTGCAGATGAGGCCAAAAACAGCAACTAAAAAATTGTATGAGGATTTATTTGAATGATTTTGTTTTTTAAAAAAGCTATGACCAATATACAGTCTTGCTTTAATCATGTGATTACATCTTAAATTTCTATGGTCAAAAAATGTGTTGTGAGATTCAGCAAAAATGGCAGCAGTTTCGATTTTTCTCTGGAATGAATTGAAGTGTCTCCTCACTACCTTTTTATCTTTCTTCTCATCTTGTCTCATTCCACAGAAATTAGTGGGTTGGCCTGAGTACTCGGTATCGCACTTGAGGAACTACATCCTAATGGAGACCCAGGGCGGACCCATGGAGGAGGAGGAAGAAGAGGAGTTTTTTGGGGCAGATGAAATTGAAGCGGATGATAGCCAACCCAATTCAAAACAAACTTCCTGTCAAAAACAGAATTAAGAGGGATGGGGAATGAAAAACTTTTCCGTCTTAGCCTGTTTTCCATTTTAGTCTCTGATTGAATTTTAGAAGACGACCAATCCTGTGCAAAACAAAACTCCTGTCAAAGATGAATTGAAAGCAATGGGAGAAAAAAAGCATTTCTGTCTAAGAAGAATGTTTTCTATCTTGGTCTTGGGTTGAAAATAAAAGAGAAGAGAATCAAGTGCAAAGCTAGGGAAGGAATCTGTTGTGGCAGCTCTGCCTGTGTATGTTGTGTAGCGATCATGGGTGAAAGTTCGCTGGCTGGGGCCGGCATGCCGGCCAATAGAGATTTTGATAAACGCGTCGCCGGCCGATCGAGATCAGACTAGATAAAGT
>JBCIKM010386224.1:0-10875 GCA_039654465.1 Melibe viridis
CAATTACCATATTCCATTATGGGTCTAATCATTGCTTTGTATAAGGAAATAAACATCCCATCAGTCATGTAAGTAAAGCTTCTGTGAATGATGCCAATAAAGTGAACTATAGCATTTATAAGGCAAGTAACCCACGTCCTAGCCATGCTCTAAGGTCTTTAGAAAAGAATGTCACTAGTGGACAACAAAATTGCCATACATTTGCCAATAAATGCAGAATAAAGGTAATCCACTAACTTTTTTATCTCTAAAAAAACAGGGTTATAATCTTTAACAAAGGGGACATCTGAGCTTTAAAATATCTCTGTCTGGAGATCTGAGCAATGATAAAGAATAGATAATTAATGCATAGAAGAGAAAAGTTGACATTATCCCCTATATTCATTGCACGACTCAGGTAAATTGTTTTTATTGAAAACCATATAAAAGGGCTCCATCTTATGTCATCTCAAAGGCTCCATGGATAGTTATTGAAATTGTCCAATTAGAGCTCACATCCAGTTCAATACTATTATAGAGCACAGTTTCATTTGAATTATATTCTGTTTGGCCTTTTGTTTATTGTATTGTTATAATCTGAATGTGATGAGTAAATACTAAGTCACATAGTGAATAAAAAAAAAAGAAAAAGAAAAATTATTCATGGCTTTATTTATATATATATATAAAAACCCCAAAAAATAACAAAATTGTTGTTACAGTGTTATATGAAAAGTTTTAGCATTCTGCTTAATGGCAAGTGGTAAATATTTACTGCAACAATAAGATACATGTTCAATTTGAGGCAAAACCTGAGAAAAGAATATGAAATTCCAAATTGCTGATGTGTCACTGATTAGTTGCATTTTGGTAAAATTTCAATCTATGGTGCACCCTTCTTATTTTGCTCTGTAATCTCATTCAAATTCCAGATGCTGAAATTAAATCTATTGTTCAGAAAGAAGCTATGAGGACTCCAACTCATACACATCAAGAAGCTGAGAAAAATAAGCCTACAGTGTCAGAGATAGAGGATAAAGAGGTATTTATAACATGACGGATTTGATTTGATGTTTTTTTATCAGCGTAGTATCTTCTAAGAACTAATTTGGATTTTAATTGAGATCATTGATTTATTTTTGCAATTTCAGAAGGAGGAACTTCCAGATGCTCCATTTGGACGTCTATTGAAAATGAATGCGCCAGAATGGTACTTCATACTTCTTGCTTGCTTTGGTGCTATTGTCAATGGAGGCCTAGAACCCGCATTTGCTGTCATCTTCAGTAAAATTCTTTATGTAAGTTGAGTTATCAATGACATAAGAGACATTTAATAATTTTTTGTAATTACTTGAAATCAGTTTATTATCGAAGATTAGTTATATTATTTATATTTCTAAGTGAGAAAGAGATCTTTTCACAAATTTGCAAGGTGGGCCCCTCAAAAACTACCCAATTTTTGTTCAAATGACTCTGAGAAATAATGAAAAAGAAAATTGAAAATCAGAGGAAATACCTAGTTCTTTTAAAAGGAAATTGATTGATATGACACTGAAATGAGAAATTCAAAGTTAGAATGTTATGGGAGATATTTAACATACTTCTTGCTTGCTTTGGTGCTATTGTCAATGGAAGCCTAGAACCCGCATTTGCTGTCATCTTCAGTAAAATTCTTTATGTAAGTTGAGTTATCAATGACATAAGAGACATTTAATAATTTTTTGTAATTACTTGAAATCAGTTTATTATCGAAGATTAGTTATATTATTTATATTTCTAAGTGAGAAAGAGATCTTTTCACAAATTTGCAAGGTGGGCCCCTCAAAAACTACCCAATTTTTGTTCAAATGACTCTGAGAAATAATGAAAAAGAAAATTGAAAATCAGAGGAAATACCTAGTTCTTTTAAAAGGAAATTGATTGATATGACACTGAAATGAGAAATTCAAAGTTAGAATGTTATGGGAGATATTTAAAAAAATTGAGTGAAAATGAACAGATTGGGGTAGTTATTGCTGTGCAATTTCCCTTTTGGGAATATTAATTTTACCTTCCCTTACCCTACCTTAGCTTAACTTAATGTAGATTTTTGTTCAAATTTCATGGTTTTATAGTAAGGTGAGTTCTTACTCATTGAATTACAGGGTGTCCTTTTATTACTCTCTAATAAAGAATTAAAATAGCTTAAAAACCGAAAAAAGATAAAGAAATCTTTTATTTGTTTTCAAAAGCTCTGAAAATTATCAAAGTTTTGTTTGAACTAAGTATCAAAAAGATACAATCATTTGTTACTCTAAAGGGACATAATATATGAAGAGTGTTCAAAACCAGAAGAACTTAATTTTGACACAAAACATTAAAGAAAAATCAGAGTGTACTCTTGTCCAATTTCTCAAAAAAAATGGTGAAAAACATATGGAAAACACTAAGCAATCGGCTCTCAATTTCAGGATCAACCTCAATGTAGGCTCTACCATTGTCTTTCAACTTTTCCAACCTTGATTTTTAGTCCCTCCGTGTGTTTTGTAGCATTACTACAACTTCCCGTATCTTGACTTGGAGGTAGCCAATGTCCCTAGCACATTTTGCATACATCCTTTCTGTAACATAACCCAAGAAGAGATACATGTCAAGAGGAGTGATGCTAATTGACCTTGGAGATAAGGCAATGGGCCCACATTTCCATCTGCAAACACCACGATGTTTTGATTTTTGTTACTTATTTAGTTATTTCAATTATTGTCAGGGTGAAACTAAACATAAGAGTTCACTTTGTCTTTACAGACTGCCTTAATTTTTATCACACTTCACAAGTGACATCGCTGTAAAAAAACGGTTCACTGTATATTTTTTATACTTAGCACCAACAAAACTAAGATTATTTTCTAAATTATTGCAAAAGACCGGGTGTTTTTATCTTTTTTGTTATTTTAGCTATTTCAATTCTTTGTCTGGGAATAACAAAAGGACACCCTGTGCAATGTAATTGTCTACACATAAATTCACCTGGTTTATACAATTTTATCATTTTCTTATGTCTTCATTTCCTCTTTAGAATACAATATCATCTGTCAAATCCTCTTAACATTAATGCACTTGGTTCATATACAATGTGATTTTCTACACATAGATTCACCTGGTTTATACAGTTTTCTTATTTTCTAAGGTCTTCACTTCCTCATTAGAATACCATGTCATCTGTTGAATATTAATGCAGTTTATTCATACAGTTTTCTTATATTCTTAGGTATTTACCTTGCCTGATGATGAAATGGATGATGAGATGTTAAAGTATTGTATGGTCTTTGTTGGCATTGGAGTTGTGAGTCTTCTTACAATGTTCTTACAGGTAAAGCTGTTAAAAATTAAAACTTTAATAAATCAGTCTAAATTCAAGAATCTTTTAGAGGACATTCAAGAAGTCTGGATACATTTAATCATTATGGTTGAATCGGAATGAAAGGCAGGCTTAGAGATGAATTTTGATTTGATTAAAGGCTCAAGTTGTGAGATCTAAACAAGCTTTTGAACCAAGAAAAGCACTATGCATTTATATAGCAATATGTGGCTGTGGAAGTACTGCTTTACTTCAACAGCATATTTTCCATTCATTTCTTTGCCTCTTTCAGGGCTATATGTTTGGACGATCAGGAGAGTCACTAACAAAAAGACTAAGGGATTTATCTTTCAGATCCATGTTGAGACAAGTGAGTAATAATAATAATAATAAGAATAAGAATAATAATAATGTTGCACACTTATACCGCGCTACATTTCCCCATGCATGAGGTTCTAGGAGCAGTAATCCATTTTTATCAAAATTAAATATTAAATAGACACAAAAAAATTGGATTTTACAAGTTAACTCAGCTGCACTTTAATAATCATATTCAGACTGAAATAAGTATTGATTTAAAGTAAAGACTCCTTATTATTTGGCATAAGAGTTTTGATTTCTTAGAATTTTTTGGAAAGTTGTTGAAAATTTGACAAGGTTTCAGGGTTTTAAATATTCTGTCAACAAATGTAACATCATTTTATAATTTTCTATAGGATGTTGCATGGTATGATGATGACAAGAACACAATTGGAGCTCTCACTACAAGGCTTTCAACTGATGCATCTTTGGTTCAAGGGGTTGGTATTTTTTTCTCAAATCTGTTTTGCCCAAATGTTGAGTTGGAATAAGTTAAGCTTACGTTATTACTTTTGAACCTATCTAAAACCTTTGATTTTGGTTTTAAAGCCATTTTAAACCTTCTTCTCATCTCTGAAAATATGGCTGGAGAGCAAGACTATCATGTTTACAACAACACTTTTCATTTAGTTATTCTTTTGTCTGCTGCATTTTCTTTAGGAAATTCGTTCTCCTTGAAAAGGAAATATAATTTGATCTTGTTTTTATTACCTGCTTAAGCTGAAAGTGGAATGATTCTGTCATGTAAGTGTGATATTTTCTTTCTGCCCATTTTCTTGTTGTCTGTGCTTATGTATTTAGTATTTTCTTCATGATCTGTCTCTTAGCATTATCTTGATGGATATGAACACAATGAAAATGTTCCCCATCACATAAAATTCTCTCTGTACACTCTCTATTGTCCACCTGCAAAAGGGCAAATCAATTCTAGTTATTTCTATCTCATAAACAATTCTGTTTTCAGGTGACAGGAGTGCGTCTAGGGAGTGCATTCATGAGTGTGGCCAACATTGGAACAGCAATTGTAATTGCTTTCGTCTATGGCTGGCAGATGACTTTGCTCATCATTGGATTTGTCCCTCTATTTGTTATTTCTGGATTTGTTCAGATCAAGCAACAAGAATCACAAGCTGGAAGAATTCGAGAGGCTCTAGAGGGAGCTGGGAAGGTAAGAATGGTTTGTTACATCTCTAGATTTAAACAATTATATTTTGAATTCAAAAGAGTGAGAATGAATTCATTCTTTTTTTGCTTCCCCTCACTTGTAATGTGCTTCCAAAGCTTGGTAAGTAAGAAAGATGAATGGATTGAGCTCATGGTGCTTATTAAGTAGAAAAACAATTATTTATTTCTGTAAAAGTTTAAGAAACTTTTGGATACAGATGATTTTGACACTTATATTCAGTTACATTCAATCTGAAAAGGAATGCATGAATAATAAAATATAAACCAATAGATTAAGATACATTTAGTTATGATAAAGCACATGTTTTCAGAGCTGAAATGGAAATAAGAAAGGGAAAGATGAATTGTGCAGTCATAAATTGAAAAGTAAAAGTGCAAACTACCTCATTCCAAAAAATAGGTTTTTGTTCCTAAAAATGAAGATGATTTGAATTAGGAAAGTTGTGATGTGCTTGTATCAATAAATACATCAAATCGCTTGTCTGATCTAAATGAATTGCAATGATTTATTTATGTTTTTGTTTTATTGTTTTTGTTGGCTTTTCTCCCTCTTATTTGATTTAACCTTTACCTGACCAGGCTTTTACTCTTCCAAGGCCAGATTTCTGCCTACAGACTGATGAAAACTTAAACTAAATTCATGATTACCCTTAATTCGGTATTGATCTATAAAAGCACATTTAGAACAAACAAACCCTGTTCTATCTAATAATAACAGTCATATACCAATAAAATATCATTTTCCAGCTCATATTTTGTTCCTTAAACATTTTTAAAAAATCTGTCAACCCACTCTTGCCTTTTTACATTACTTTAGAGGTACAATTTCTTCCCAAAATGAGTCATGTCTTTTTATTACTGTTCTCCAAATGTGAGCTTTTAACATCTGATATGACTAAAAAGAAAGTATGTGTATGCTTGCACAAACACAGAATATAAATATCCCACTTCACCATTTGAAATTCAGAACACATGCTACTGGGCAGTTAGTTATGCAATGAACAGTTTTGCAAGAATACTAGTATTTAATATGGTTAGAAAGAGGTTAATGATAGAAATTTTGCACTTAATTTTTTCTTAGGATAAAATAAGATAACATATACTTTATTGATCCAACTGGAATTATACTGTGTATTATGTTGTCTTATGCCCTGTGGTAAACTGATTCATTGGTCTTTATCAATGAGCAGATCCTGACAAGGCAACAGCAACTATTGTTTGGCTTAAGATCGAGATACCTTAGTATTTCTCATTATGCCACGCAATATTAGGCACGGTGGACCGATCCTCTGCCTGTCTTCATTTCTTGTGATCGGAGTTCTTCCTGTCTCTTTGGATCTGCTTAGGTTGTATGAAGAGATGTGGGAAACAAAACAAAACAAATCATATTGTCATAATAATATATACATAAGAAGATTTCATAAAAAGGTACGATGACAGCTGTTGCCTTGGTGGAATCTACTCATTGATAAAGACCATTGAGCCTATTTACCACAGGGCAGGACGTAGTAAGGTACCTATAATATTTGTAAGTAATATGTTAAGGATTAAAAAGTAGGAATTATAGACATGTCGTATCACAGATTCGAATCTGAAAAATCATAAATTACATTTACTGAAAGCTCTCATGTAAATCAAAATTACAAAATTCAATGACAGGAATTGAAAGGTTAATCATTGTTGCCAAGTTTTCTTGAGTTTTTGATTTTATGGATATTTGCAACCCAATTGCATTTGAAACTTTGTCCAGTTAAAAACAAAAAGTTCAAATTTCCTCTAAATCATTTATCTGAAAATTTAATTTTGTACTATATTTTGAACATTTAGGTGACAGTGGAGAGTATTGGCAACATTCGAACAGTGGCTTCTCTGACAAAAGAGGAAATGTTTTTCAATATTTACAAAGAAAAATTGAGCATCCCATTAAAAGCTGCAAAGCGTAATGCTCAGATTATTGGACTGGTGTTCGGCTTCTCAGAGGCTATCATATATTATGCATATGCTGGCTGCTTCACTTTTGGAGCTTACAAAATTGAAGAAGGAGATATGACATTTGAGGATGTTTTCATGTGAGTTAATATTAGAAATGAAAATGTCTACATGATCATTTTTAAAAATTTGCTTCAATTTCAGTATAATACTATGGAGATTTATTTTAAAATAAGTGATGATAGATATCTGAGCTGAATTATCATGAATGGGAAAAGTGCTCCCCCACTATTATTACCTTTGTTTCTCAAATCATTTGATATTCATCTCTATTCTTTTCTGACAAATGCTCTAGATTTCATGACTTTTTGAATGATGCTTGGTTTTTAATAGTTTTTGATTTATCATGATTGAAGATTATGCTCTATGTACGCTAGTTTGCCTTTCCCACAAGGGATACCAATTGGAGCTAATTCTGTAAAGAAAATGTAACTTCAAAACAAGCTGATTCAGATGAATGAAAGTTTGTGTGAAGATTATGCACCGACTGGAATTGCTTCAGACTGGCTTCTTTTTTTAATCTACAAGGAACTGCACAGTTGCAATAAGGACTTCTCCTGAGGTTGTTTTTTTTTTCATTAATAAAACTGTCAACTAGGTAACATGTTTTATATTTATAGTAAGTCATAGTCTCCAATTCTTCTTAGATCTTGAAATTTGAAGTTTCTAATCCATCTTTATTCCTGCAGAGTATTCACAGTCCTTGTGTTTGGAGCAATGGGTCTTGGAAATGCCACTGCATTTGTACCAGATGCTGGAAAAGCCAAAACATCTGCACAAAGGATTTTAAAGATACTAGATTCAAAGCCAATCTTAGATTACACATCCAAAGAAGGACAAAATCTTCCGGTGAGGGTTACAAAAAAGATTCAGGTTTTTAATCTTAACCTCACCTTCTCTGTAAAAATGCCAATCTTCTCTAATCAAGTCACTTTCATTACATTTTTTTCATTGATCATCATCAAGAATTCAGAATTCACTTTCTCTCTACCTGGGTAAACCAATTTTTAATTGAATAACTTGGATTTCCCTCTCTGCATCAATAATGTAAAAACTAATTTTGCCCAGCGCAAAGTACAAGCATCCTACAATTTTAATGTAAGAAAGGTAACTTAATTTTTCACTGTCCAAGTTTTGAGTCATTGTTACCAGTGATTAACCAAAGGATACTGTTACAGGATATCTATTTTGATTCTCAACTCATAAGACAGTATTTGAATATCATCTTATTTTTAAACCCATATACCTGTGTGAGATATGAAAATTTTTACGGTCAAATTTTCGGTTGACTGTCACTCCCTGGTGGCATAGAGGTGCAGAAACCAATTTTTTTGCTGGGTAGCTCTTATCTCACCCAATCTTAGGTAACTATTTTTTGAATGGTATAAATGCGAATAAATTTATTGCATTTAGTTTCCACATACATCCACTGGACTCCTCAGTTAGATTTTAGTCAAAGGTATTGCACCGATTTAATAGAAAATTGGAGAAATAGAGACCAGGTCATTGTCAAAAATGGTTAGACAATGTCATCCAAACAAACAGCCTTTAGAAAATTTTACACAAATTAGCTTGTTCTTTTACAAAATATGATTTATTATGGTGTATTATGGTAAAAGCTATCTTTTAAAAGTGCTTTGCATATAGAGGGCTGGATGGCTCAGTTGGTGGGCCCGTGGTCCTGGCAGCGGCTAATCAATGGTTGCCGATTCCCTCCTCTTTCAACTTACAACCTGCCTGTTTTCTTCCTCTTCCTTATTCTCTATTTCTATGGCTTTGACTCATCTCTGTTTTATGCATATATGATTTTCCTTTATTTGCATTTACCAGTAGATGAAAATTAGAAACTCATTCACTTATGATTTTTCACTAAATCTTTTGATATATATTATCTTTCTTCCTCAGAAAAACTACACAGCTGAAATTAAGTTTAAAGATGTATTCTTCAACTATCCAACAAGGAAAACTGTTCCTGTGTTGAAAGGGCTTAGCTTCTCTGTTACTCCAGGCAAGACCATTGCACTGGTGGGCAGTAGTGGTTGTGGTAAGAGCACATCTGTACAACTTGTGGAGAGGTTTTATGACACAGATTCTGGAAGTGTGGTAGGTTTACTGCCACAGCATTTATCTCACGATTCAGATAGATTAAAAGATATCTTTCATTTAGTGAATTCCATAAATTTTAGCTTTGCAAATTTATCATAAGCTAATTGTTTTGCGGAAAATATTGAAAAATAAAAATGAAAGAGCCATTTTATATGACAGTAAAAATGTGTCGCAACTCTTTTCAAATAACTGAAGATCTGCAAAAAGGATAAAATTGATTTAATCGAATTAATGATGAAAGTATCATAATCATTCAACTTATCTTAAGTATTCAAAGTCCATTTAGGATGTGTATACTATAATTATAACACATTTTGTTTATTCGTTCTATTCAACATTCGTCAGTCATAATCATATTTTACAGATTTTAACTATTGGTCAAACAACATCTTTAAGTGATTAACAGAATCATGTGAAAAGTTGTTTTTTTTAACATGCACAATATACTTTGTATGTCATGATGAAAAGCTTTTATAAACTTCAATATATTATTATTATTATACTTAATTTGTGCCAATTTGTTCTCATATTCTACCCTAATCATAAGTTCATATGGAAAATTTTGAGAACTTTTTCTTTGATATGAGATTTGCTATAAATCAATTCAAGCTAGGAGATAATGTGTGTACTTTTCTCTTTTCTTTCTCAAATTAATCAGTGTCTTGATGATTATGACATCAAAACATTGAATATTTCATGGTTGAGATCTCAGATTGGAATTGTATCCCAAGAACCAATCCTATTTGACCGAAGTATAGCAGAGAATATTGCTTATGGAGACAACAGCAGAGTTGTGCGCATGGAAGATATTATTGAAGCTGCTCGTGGAGCCAACATTCACGGGTTCATTTCCTCCTTACCAGATGTAAGTCAACTTTCATGAAGATACAAGGAGTTAAGGTTTTAACAGCAGAGAAATATGGTGTCTGCCGGTCAAAGTTGCAGGTTCACGCTCCATGAACATTTAAAGTTTTCGGGTCATTTATCTGGTTCATAACTACTCCCCGGTGGCATTATGATGCAACTCAAAGGCTGCAAGGGTCAAATCAAATGAAAATATTTTTAGTTGTTTTTCTGGTCAGAAGATACTCCTTTCTTATGATTAGGTACGATCAAGCTCGTAGTTCTTTTGCAGTTGAGTATCTAAGTTGGAGGTCCTGTGTACATGTTACACTCATAGACTCTAAAAAGAGTTGGCCACAGGATGCTGTCCTGGCAAAATTCCAAGTTAATGCTTATAAGGAAAGACATGATCATCTTCAAAATAAGAAATAAATGAATCAGTGGCTTAAGCAAAGAAGGATTGGTGACATTGTTTCAAGGGACAAAATTATTTGCTCTTGAGCTGATAACACAAAAGATTAGCTCATTCTTTTTTTTAACTAATTATTTTGTTAATCAGGTGATGTATACAAATATCTTAAATGAAAATCAACACAAATTCTACAATACTTATTAAGTTGTATAGTGCTTGTCATAGGTACATTTATTATTGCACTGCAATGTAAAACTTGCTAGGAAAAAAAACAAACCAGTCGATAGCAATGTTTGTTGTGTGTCTCTGAGTATTATCATATTCCATACTGATTAAGAATTAGAAACAAAAAAATGTCCAATGCTTTAGTGAAGAGGACATAGAAATGAATTTTTCACACAAAAATAACATTATCTAAATCATGTCAGGGATATGACACAAACGTAGGACCAAAAGGTACCCAACTCAGTGGAGGGCAGAAGCAGAGGGTAGCTATAGCCAGAGCCCTGGTAAAGAGTCCAAAGATTCTCTTGCTTGATGAGGCCACATCAGCCCTTGATTCAGAGAGTGAACAGGTAAAGCTTAAAAAATCTTCTTCTTCTTCTTCTTCTTCTTCTTCTTCTTCTTCTTCTTCTTCTTCTTCTTCTTCTTCTTCTTCTTCTTC
>JBCIKM010386335.1:0-10875 GCA_039654465.1 Melibe viridis
TCAGATATCATTATATCTCAAATACATTAAAAGTCTTAGAACAGCCCATGAAAACATGAAGAACAAAAAAGAATTTTTAAAATCTATCCATAAACAAAAAAGTTATGGCATTTCACAGTTTATTACGACTTAGAAAATACAAGCTTCAATTGTATTCCGCTTTTCACGCCACTTTCCAATGACAACAAAAGTCATCCATGCAATCGCCACTTTCCAATGACAACAAAAGTCATCCATGCAATCAGCAATAATCAGTTTAGTCTTATCCAACCGACACACTCATTTTTAATGCAAAAAATTAAAAATCAAATCAATGACAAAATTATTCTGTCAGTTATGCTTTGCAGAAAATGCTAAAAAATCAATTTTTCCCCACCAGGAATGAACGAAAATGACCCTGAAACCCGTTTTTGGAGCTCCATGAACCAAAATATTTCCAACACAGACATCTTATTGATATATAAATAAAGTCCATAGGGATGAAGCCTAATTTTTTTTCCGACACCAATTACAAAAACTGCATTTTACGCCTCCGAATGAAAAAGGGTCAGAAGCCTGGCTGGCAATCCTGGAAAAAGAGCTCAAAAGTGCAAACATTTTTAAAACCATAAAACAAAGTACTTAAGCTATAGGGATAAAACTTATATCATTTCAAACGTCTTTTTATGAGCTTTGCAGTGAATATAATACAATGCAGGAAAGTTTTCAAAATTTTACTGTTTGAAAGGATATAAAATGCATTTTTTGTTAAATTTTACCAAAAAAAAAAAACCAAAAATTTTTTTTTGCAAAACTAGAAAGATTCTTGACACCATCAAACCAAAAGTAATACAGAAGAATTCACTTAAACCGAAAGTAGCTAAACTGAAAAATTCCATAAACCGTAAAGAAATCAACCAATTTTACAAGTTTCTTCTTTGTCTTTATATCGTTTAGTACGATAAACCGAAATGCTTAAAGCGCGACTGCCTTTGAACCAAAACAACTTGAAAGTGTCTTTCCTTTTTCTTTTGTTCCATCTTCTTGGGAAAGGAGGCCTGGCGTTCCCAGTAATCTTACATAACGTCCAGCTTGCAAAAGCAACTTGATTTGAGGTGAGGGAGAGGGGTGGTAAGCAAACCTTGGTTGGCAACGCTTGGGCTTGACCACAGAATAACTAACACACAGAATTGCAGACGCTATTGTGTGACGTCACAGAAGTTGTGCTGACCTGATTCTGCCATTTTGAAGTGTCGTATACGACTCCGCTCCAGTAGTGTTGCTATGCATACTCCACCATAAACAACAGTCAGTCTGATGCTCTATCTCTTCATTTCCTGGATAATATTTGGCTATCTAAATGAGAACGTCTGAATATTTTGTCGTACATGTATTTTGTACCATAGGAATACATGAAAAAATGCTATTCATATGATGCGACGATTATGTGAGGAAAGAAAATAATCCATTCCAACACACTAATGTACCCATTTCCAACGCTAATTTAACAACACATATATGAACACATATAGCAAGTGAGCGTATCTGTATGGTATGAGAGAAAAAAGGGGGGGGGGGAGAATATGGGCTTGTAACGCAACAGCCCCACCCTCCCCCCAATATTAACACAGAATAGTTGTTAGACCTTAAGCTTCAAATATTGCCTGTCCGAAAGAAAAAGATAGAGAGAGAATAGGGGAGACTGCGTGAGAGAGAGAGAAAGGGAGGGAAGTAGAGAGGGATGGAACAGGCAGGTATTGAGACAGAGCTACCAGTGTAGACCTCAGCTCAGTGGAAAACTCCTGGAGAACTATTTCAGAGATTTCTCCATATCTTACCTAAGTCACGGTGCTTATGATCCTGTGCTCCAGGACCCGACTTTATGCTCTTGGTGCTTGTAGCCAAAGTATAAGGATGTTTCATTTGCACTTACATGTTTACAATTTGATAACATGAGGGAGTGGCTCTGCCTTTATGACCCGAGTGAGCCCCATTTATGCTCACAGTGTGGTATGAGGTAGAGATGCAAATCACAGGCACGAAATACTGCATCTAATCTAAGGGCGTCTTCTTGTTATCTGGTTCTACAATGACTATGATGACTCCCACCAACCCCTTCTTTCACTGCACGGCCTGCCCATTTTTGTATACTAAATACTAAATGCTTATTAGAGTGCAATGTGTTGAAATATTGAAACCCTAAAAAGGGAAGATTAGATCTAATGTTTTAAATTTTTAATGACGCCCAAAAAGGGAACATTATTTCCATTTCAATGTCGTTTTGTGTCATCTTAATTTCATGTACGTAAAGATTCTCAGTGATTTTCTTGTGATTTTAATTGCTCTACTACGGTACATTGCACTTCTAATTCAATCAGTTGGCATTAAAATATCGTGATACGCTACCTTAATTGCTTTTCTCTCTCACCAGAGTGATGAGATAAACAGAGGACTCCGTGGAGTCAATCAAAGGCAGTCCCCATTGTCACTGTACTACGTGCCGGAGGCACCCGTGATGCTTCGCAATAGGGGTCGGGTTGGATTGACCTAGTTACAAAAAGACAGCGGCGACTAGTAACCTTAATTGCTTTTCTCTCTCACCAGAGTGATGAGATAAACAGAGGACTCCGTGGAGTCAATCAAAGGCAGTAAAAAAAATATGGTACTGCCTCTGTAAAAAAAATAGAGTGAACTACCGTGTATGTGCCTTGCTCAAAGGCAAAACATGTTAATTTACATGCCGGATACCAGGGACAAGTAACGAGTGGGATGGGACACCAATCGTACATTTGATAGTTTGTGGGTGTGATGGAGATCACTCCCGTTTTTTTTTTTTTTGCGTGGTCGCTTCTTTCGTTGGCTATATGTTGCCACCTTTATTGTCAAGCAAATCACAAACTTAAAAGTAAATATTATGAAATTAAGAGTAGAGAATAATAAGTAATGAATAAGAATGGAAATCATAGTGTTTTTGAAATAGTGTTTGCTTCGTCTGTCTGTGATTTGTAATTAATAGTGTTAGGCTCAGATAAAATCTTGGTTAAAGTTGCGTTATTAGTAGAAGTGAGATTAATATTGTATATGTTTCTTTCCTTAGTTTTAGAAAAAATATTTAATTTGACTCCATCCGGTTCATCGTTTTCTTTGTCATCATCAATAATATTAAAGAAATTTTCATCAGCTGGTTCAGAGGTCATGACCACTTGGTGTTCAGTGCTGGTGTCTTTACACGTCGGTTGGCTCTCCGGTTCCAGGCAGAGGCATGGTGTCGTTGTCTGTGTGGAATAGAATAATTAAAATAATAATGAGTGTGCTGCAATGATTAATATAACAAGACAGAATCTATAGGAACAAATGTTACCTGATAAAATTTCCTGATACGTAGTAATTTCAATGTCTGGAAACTCTGATGGATTGAGCAGAGCAATTTCCTCCTCATGCGGTTCCAGATCTCTAGGTGGTGTTGGGCAAACTCTCTTGGCTCGACAGGAATATTCTTCTACTTTCTTGTCAAGTTTTGCGCATGCCTGGTCCCAGCTTTTTGCCAGTCTTCCATGCAATCGTCCCTAAATGATTCGGTCAGAGCCACTTTCAGAGGCCTTTTATGGGCTTTCTTAGTGGAGCTCACCGGCAGCTTCATTCTAATATCCAGAAGATCTTTTTCCAGTCGTTGACTAACAGTATGACAATATTTGTATGTGTTTGACTCATCGTCCTGCCATTCGTCTGGAATGAATGACACTTTACCGAAAAGATTATGATTGATCGGCCAATCGTCAATAGCGTCTCTCTGGTCGCTTAAGGCCAAGTCATATTCATCGTCAGTGTACGATGTGTCCAGGGTAAACATCTTTGGATGCAGCAGCCCGTAGCATTTGCTTATCGCAAAACTCTTTTTCAGGTTCTCAATGAAGAATATTCTGGTTTTCATTATCTTATTCTGTTCGGTCGTGAGTGTCTTCCCGAATCGATGGTTCGAATTCATCAGCACTATATTGGCAGTGCAGTAACCCGGCGTGGTGTTTTTTCGTTCGCATGATGCCGATCCTCCACTGAGTAACGTTTTCCAAGACTCTACATTCGTCTGATTGATGCTGATCTCCTCTCCCAATACCAGTTTCTTATTGGGTAGCATCTGCCATGGAAAGTTATCTTTGGCGATGATTCCAGAGAGGTGCGCCACGGCGTCAAATGTGCTGTAACTGATCATAGTTTTTCCAGAATTCGCTTCTCCTTGTAGGTAGATGCCAACTTTCTTTTGTCCCTTTCCTTTCAGCAGTGCCTGAATAAGGGCACATAACCATCTAGGATTCAAGTTCTGCTCTTTACACCATGAGTTGAGCACCATCACAGAGTGTGCTGGGCTCATGTAGCCAGTGATATCATCTGGAAGATTCGCAATGTTTTGAAAGACTGTATTTCTATCCAATGTCAATTGCTGCTGTTTTCTGGCGGATTTAAACAGCTTCTCGCTGTTGACTCTTGACACTGCACCGACGAGTCCTTTATACATGTCACTAGCTTTGTCCACGTTGGCCATCAACTCGTCAATGCTTCTTGCTTTCGGATATAGTTTACACATAGATTCCCAGAGGGCAATTTCCATGTTATTCTTGCCAGAGTGAAGATGTTCTGGGATGGTCACTTCTTCACGAGAATCTTTTGTGATATGTCCATCTTCAATTCGGAGCTGGATTGAATAGTCTGAGCTAGTCGACGGGCCAGTCTCTGTGCCGTCCAGGTAAATGACATCTGACCACTTTTTCTGGTTCGAGGCCTCTTCAAATACATCTTCAAAAGTCAATGGCGGTGGCATCAAACTGAGAGGTTCCTTGTTGTCGACCACTTTGTTAATCAGCGTTAGTAGCTCGGTGCAGTTTGTTCCTAGAAAGAATTTTTCTGCGTCAGACTCCAAGTAATTTACAAAGTGTTCGACGTTGTTGGCCTTGTTCGGTATTTTCTTAATTTTGCAGTAGCCGCCATGCACAGATGTGTAAGCATTTCTCATTTTTCTGAAGACTTTATTCTCACACAGATTTCGGATTTTGGATCTCAATAGGAGATGAAATGCTGTCCGTATGTCGGTATATCTTTTATCAAGCTGCAGTTCTTGTCGTGAAAGTAAATGGCTACGGAATGTTCAGAGATGAAGGCCTTAGTGTCATACATGATCTTTAGCATGTCTTTGCCCATTCGCTTTCTCACTTCTTCTGCGCAAGTCCAATTGCTGACTGTCTTCTTGTACACAGAAATAAAATCCAGCGGAAAAGACTTTTTAAACTTTCCATTGTCAGAGTAGATATGCCTTCCTTCGACATTTAGGCACCACGATCTCGGCTGATATTGTGCTGGGACAACAAAGCTTTTTCCTGTTCCTCCTACAACGACAGAGTAATAGTTTGCAGTATCCACTTGTGTTACATAGGCATCCATGTTAGGAGTTTCTACTACGTCTACGCAGGCGAATGGTCTATCTGTGAATATGAATTTCCACATTGGGTGACGACAGTATTGTAGCCGCCCTTTATATACCATTACCAGCATGATCAATTAATTATAAATATATTTTTAGATTATCGCCTTTTTACCTGCAAAAATATTATCGCCTGTAGCTCCTGCTCTTTGGTTTGGACGTAGTTATATCACCAGATGCCCCGTGTAAGGGCAGCATGCACATTCGTTTTCTACTTCTGTGCTGCAGCTGTGTCCATATTGGTCTGGATAAGCGGTCCTTCCAAGTTGCATTTATCCGATTCAGCCAATGAACGATTTGTTCGGCGTGTCTTGGCCAAAGTGGATGATCGAGGTTTATTTCATTGCCGTCTATATAGTATTTGTCTAATTTCTTGTCGTAGCTGGCGTAATGCCCTTGATATTCCTCATTTGGTAGGCCTCCCAATCCAATATTCATATAAATCGGTGTTGATCCAGTGCGGATATAGAAATCTACTACACTGAAATATTCAATCTGGAGATTAGCATGATAGTTGAAATACTTCGTGTCTCCTGATGTCGGTTCAGTATCTGGATGTACGCCAATCATGTATAGTGGTGGTCTTTTGCTCATGGGCACTCTAAAGTTTCTTGCATTATTGTCACTAACCGGCATCTTGTTTTTTTCATCTACTCCCATCTGATCATTTGGTGGTACTGAATCGGCCTTTGGAATATAGGGAGCTCCACGTTTTCCTAGTTTGCTCGAGTTCCATGAGTCATTAGTCTCCCACCAATTCGCTCTTGCTAATCTCTCATTGTAAAATGCTGTTTGTATTTGATCTGTTTCTCCAGCTGATCCGTTAATTGCGCATGTTTCCGCATGTGTTGGCCATTCCTTCAAGTATTGTTTTTCAGCGGCATCTTGATATTTTGAGTCTTGCAATATCGGAGTTAAATTTGCCCAGCTCAGATCTCCACTTGCGTGTGTTGGAAACAATACCACAGGGCCTCCTTCGCATTTGTACGAAAGTCGAAATCCTCCGCTCGATATTGTTTTTTATTGATATCCCGGATGTTTCTTCAAATTGTAGACGTCGTTGGGGTCTTTGTTTTCGTAGGCTGCATCTTGTCCTGACTTCTCTGCAAAATGGTCATTCAGTATTTGCATGCCCATATCTGTGTTTACGTAGATTCGTCTGTCTGGTTGAGACTTTAATACGCGGTCACTCGCCCGATGCATTCCTTCTTCTTCTTTGAACTGATTGTTATGCAAAAAATCTCCTAATGTTTCAGGCACTCCGTAGTCATTATGTACATCCACAAATGTCCATACTCTGGCATTTGGCGGTGCTGTTACTGGTACATCCAGAGCATCTGACTTTGGATTGTTCATAATATGAAGTGTTATATTCGGCACTCTAAATCCAATTTCTTTTACTTTCCAGCCCATTACTTGATCATCGAGGTTCCAGTCTTCAGTTCTGGTTGATGCATTCCTATACCAATATGGTATAATCACTCCTCCGTGGTTGAATTCTCCTTCGCATACTTTTTCCTCTCCTGTTGCGCCTGTCCAATGTGTATTGGTATCAAAGTAGAGCTCAGATAGTCGAGCATTTGAAAACTCAATAGCGCTACTAAAAGTCCGTTTGAAAGTTCTACTCACTTTTAATACAGTAGGATCTTTTGTTTTAATTACTTCACCGTAACCTTCGTAGAACGCGTTGTTTCCTGTGGCTGCAGCCATTACTGTTCCTGATTCTGTTTCGTCACCTCCTCCATTGTGTGCTGGCCGAAACGGATCTTCATTAGCTGACCTTTTTCTCGATGGCCCTGCTCCGTCGTCGTATACGTCGGAGATGTCGTTCTCGAAACTATCGTGTTCTGGCGACCTCTGTCTTTTCGTTCTCGAAGATGATGTTGAAGACATTATTTCGCTTACTGCTTCTTTCTCGTTTGAGTCGAGTTCTATATCAGGAAAATCTGCTGAAGCAACTTGTAGTTCGCTTAGTTCTTGTATTGCGTGTTTAAGACCTTCTGGTGGTACCTTCGATCTTTGTCGTTCTGATTTATACTCGTTTAATAATTCAAGCCACTGCCCGTGAGTGTAATCTTTACTCCAACCAAGTTTCTCACCGATTCGTGTAAAGTTGGTCTTTTGAATAGCCCACAATCGTTTAATCACTGATCCTGATGCACCGCGAGATTTAACAGTTGCTTTCGGCATTACTCTTTTTGCTTACTCCACGGATATCTTCCAGCAAACTCATCACCAGCTTCTTGAATTTTTCCAATAGTATAGTTTCCTCCTGCTTCAATTTCTGAATTTACAACTTGTCTACCTATTTGTCCAATTTTCTCGCTGGAATAACTTGTTCCTGCCTCTATTATTATTTCTCCTGTTACTTCAGAGGCTATTTCGGCTGCGAGGGACACTGCTCCACTTGCTAATGCTACTATTACTCCGGCCATCGCATAAATGATTCGTTTGTTTAATGCGCAGTCTTATATATACTGGTCTTGCTCTTATCCGGTCAGGTTTTTTACTGTATTTTGTTTATCTTGTATATAAGTGTACGGGTGTGATACACCCACTTGCCGGGTCTCAAACCAACAAAACTCACAGCGTATTAACAAAATATGAATTTTGCTCTTCAAGGTGAGCATGACATATATCTTGAGGATTACATGAAGTTACAGCCAATTCCAAAAGTTACAACTCGAATTATAGCCAAATTGCGGGCCTTTCAGGTGGATTGCACTACAGCCACTTGCCGGGCAAAGGGTTAATTCCAGCGCCACCTATGTGTTACAGGAGTAAGGAGTTACACAAGCTCTTTTGCTTGACTAGTTAAGTCGGTACTTTATGCGATAACATGATGTCGTGGGTTGTGCATAAGCAACGAGAAAGATTTCAACACTGCCAACTAAAGCTACTACGCTGGTTGGCATCCCAGTATAGATCTAGTCAGCGGACTGATAAAGAGCAACACGCAACGTGACACTTTTGCTCACCTCACTCCACATGGCTAGAAGAAATATTTATTACGAGAAATTTTTTAAGGTTTGGACTTACAGAAGTTGACAGATTAAAAAATCAGATTTTAAAAAATGTTAACACACCTGGAGTTGGAAAAAGAGTGGAAAATAAATATTGACACGGAAGTAGAACAAGCTACTTCTCGAGATGTACAATAAGAAATAGGTCAAACGTTCTTGGCCAGAACGTTTGGCATAGTTAGGTAAAAAAAATTTACCTAACATAGAAACTCAAAATATGTCAAGTGTTCTGGGCCAGAACGTTTGGCCTTTTAAGGTAAATTTTTTACCCAATATAGAAACTCAAATTATGTCAAACGTTCCGGGCAGGATCACTGAGTTGTGTTCAACTTACAACTCAGAGGTTCATAACACGATCTGACAAAGCTCATGTCGACTTAGTGATTTTCTGTCATAGAGAATCAGAAATTGCTAAGCCTTTGTGCTGGTTGCTTTAAATATCAACGACTACAAAAGAATTAAAATCATCTGAGGACAACTTCATGGCTTTTATGTCTTATTAAAAACATGAATTAAATGCATTGATTATTACTATTGCACTCGTGGAAGACACAATAATAAAGATTGCTATTATTTGGCACAGAATCATTTTAGATTACCGAGAGAAGTCTAATTTCATTTGATTCTTTAAAGAAGATAATCAAAATCTTTAACTCTTTTTTTTATGAATTAAAAACTTTGTGTAAAGACGTATTAAAAGAACCTTACATCTTTTTAGTTATATCTTTTATAAATTTTCCGACTTTTGGTCTGTCTGTCTGTGCGTTACCGAACTCCTCCACCAAGAGACAACCGATTTTGATAATAAAGTATCAAATCAAAGCTCTCACTCTCAGGAATGTCTATGGGTATTTTCATCTTAATTATTACAAGGATAACTTAGAAGTTGATAGAAGCAGGTAATCAACAAAGGAAGAAAAACGCATGCGGTTTTATGCATTTTATAACTAATTAAAATAAGAAGTATGCACATTGAACCAAAAAATTTAAAGCTTAAGTTAACATTCAAACCATTTACTCATTGAAAGCATTATATGTATATATGTAATAGGGACCATTTGAGGCTACACGTAGTAACCCAGCTATACAATGTATTTGTGTGTTATGTGTGTTTTCACCAGTCGTTTCTTTAGTCGTGCTGTGTGTGTGTGTGTGTGTGTGTGTGCACTTGCAATTGAATGTGTTGAAAGAGAAAGATGCGAGCGCTGGGGTACGTCTATGAGGACACATCACCCCAACCTGCGTTGTGTGCTTTGTATTGTGTGTGAGAGAGGGTTTTATAGTAATTTGACTAGTGATATTGTATCATGTTAATGTACTTGTTTGTTTACGTTGTATTAATACATGTTGAGGGTAACATAGATTAGTTATAATGGTATGAATGTTTGTCTTCAGTTTATTTCTTCATTTGGCAGGTTTATCAGCTGTAGGGATATGCGGGTTGTTATTTTAGTTTTAATTTATAGTGATTGTGGATTTATACATTATAGTTTTATGCAATTTTTGGTATAACATAACTTTCCAATCCTGCTATGTATGAATGTCATTGTTTGGTGGAAATATGCTTAGTGTGATATATTTTGTTTTATGTAAAATTTAAGATGCGGTGCTGCCTTATTGACGAGCTATTGAGAATGTTATTTTATAAATTGTCTTGTTTTTGTGCGAGTTGCCTGAGACCAGCGTGTGTGTGTGTGTGTAAGTTGGAGACACGTCACTGCTCTCCCGTACGTCCGCGCCCTTCGCTTGTTATACTTAAAAGATGATTAGAAGGCAGTTTTTTGTATTGTGTGCTGGCTCGCTACCAATTCCTTATACAATTTCATTCAGCACAATAAAACCCCGCATCAACTCTAATGTGATGACTCCTTGTTTCCTTTTACTGTTGTCTTCAATGTGTCGAGCCAGGGCGTAGCAGGTAGTATTGTTGATTGTTGACTCCTTGCCACTCTGTACACTTTTTCTTTGCTTCTATCCATGTCTTACTTGGCCGGTTGAGAACTGAGGTTCTTACATTCATAAAATTAGTTCTTGCGTTCAAGAAATTCTTCATGAAATTCTTACAACTGGCCTGTTCATGAAATTCTATCTCCATCTTTTCCTTCTTCTTGGTAAGGTTAGATATTAACTATCTGTTGCCCCTGGTCTCGACCCATAAGGTAATAAATAGCACCTTTACATATATATTGGGCTGGTGGCTAAAAACCAGGTGTTGGTGTATTGCAATGCTATAAGCTGCAACGGGCCTTCTTGTCTTGTAAATAAAATTGAAAATCAATATTGTCTGATTCGAGTCAATTTTGTGTTTAAAACTTCTAAACTGCTACTACAACTACTACTACAACTACTACTACTACTACTACTACTACTACTACTACTACTACTACTACTACTACTACT
>JBCIKM010386441.1:2500-31272 GCA_039654465.1 Melibe viridis
TCTGGCATCATTTGAACAAAGATTAAAGGTCAGAGTACCTCTCAAAGCCTATTAACATGATATTGTATTGTATTGTACTGTAAGTCTGCATACCTCCTTTTAAATTCATTTATCTGTTAAAAAATTCTTCAAATTATTAAGGTTAATTCTGTATCTTTACAGGTTGTTCTAACATATGCGACCTATGTTGATATCTATATTGATGAATACAAGAGTGATATGTATCTTAGTGCTGTGATATATTCATCACCTTGGGACTTCATGCAAACTGAAGGTAATTTTTTTTTTTTTAATTTGTTCATTTATTTTTTTACTATTTTAGAGTTAGGGGAAGAGAGAACAAACAAAAATCTAAAAACAGCCATTTTATTGGTAACTGGCATTTGACTTGATCTTTTAGTTTGGAAGAATGACATTTTTGCTTCTCTAATATGCTGTGACCTATGAGATACTCTAACATATTATACGGGAAAGTTTGCTTCATTCTATAGAGGATAGAAATGGGGGGTTTCAAAGCAACAAAAAAGTTAGTCATGGTTAATTACGGTTTGAAATAAAGTTCAAAAGTTTGATGTTTAACTTACAGAACATCATTTGTTTTCATCTCCATTCATTTTTTCACAATTTCAATTACAAACTCAACTTTTGAATGATGTATGATGTCTAATGTCTTGCAAACGAAGAAACAATCATCATTGTTCACAGAAATTTGCATTTGGTTCTTAAATAAATAAAAAATTATTAAGGCAACAATGAAAGTGGCACACCTAGCATGTTCTCTTGTGAGTTGAGTGTCTTTAAATTTCTTAATTTGAACAATCATAAAGACAAATGATTTGTAACATAATATGAGTTTTCATTTTGTTGTTTTAGGTCTTTGTGGGAATTTTGACCAGGACAGAAACAATGATGTTATGATGGTCTCAGAAAATGTCACCCTTACAAGTGAAGAGTATTTCATTAGTTCTTGGAAGTGAGTTTCTGTTTGTCATTCAAAGCTGTGGATGCTACAGATAAAGATGATTTGAAAAACTATTTTTTTAAAAAGAAAAACTAGAGGTATTCAAAGAGACTGTGCTTGTTGCATAACAAAAATAATACTTTGGTGAAAAAAGTCTAAAGCATGTTTAATGATTTTTGGGATCATGTTGTTTTTACCTAGTTGAAAGCACTCAAGTGCATGCAATTTTTGCTGTCATGATTGCAGTTGTGTATCCCTAATCAGAGCTGGAAAGCTATGTTTTGAAAACCATACAGACTCGTAGATAGTGCTCATCCTGGGTTTGATTTTAACCAAAAAGTATTTTCTTCATTTTTTTAACATGTTGAGATTTGCCTTTTGTCTACAAATTATTCAGAGACAAATCATAATAAAGAATTGAGTCATAACCCTAATCTTTAAAAAATTAAGGTTTAAAAAATGGAAGGATATCATATCAAAACATTTCAAAATACGGAATTTTTTAAGATGAATCATATTACAAAGCAACTGGACAAACCCACATTAGGATGCATTATTGTTGGGGGGAATACAAGACAAAAAAAAATTGAGAATTGATGAGCTGGATACTGCCGCTTTTTAAGGGAACTCTTCCATTTATTTTTCCCTATTATTTTAGAATGATGAGCTCCTCTTACCTGAATGGCTTGTGCCTTGAATCACCGGATGAACTCATGGATCCAGAAAGGGAGTCTTTCTGTGAGTGCAACAGTCAAACAGAGAACTGTCAAAAGGGCAATGACATCTTTGTTTGTGGCATAGCATCATCTTATGAAGAGACATCTCTGTATGCAGGTGAGTGATAACTGTTTTGATGTTTCTGTTTTTTCAACCCTGATATAAATAATTATTTTAACAAAATTGTCTTTTTCGGGGGCTAAAGTTAACTCCACTTATGAATGAAATATTGCAGATGTTTTAAAGATCTCTTACTAAAGCTTTGAATAATATGATCAAAGTTAATTGACTCAGATTATTTTGAAATGTACATCATGTCATGATTTATTCACAGTTTTGTATTTATTGCCTCTGATTATTAGGTCTTGATATTACCAAAGACCTGATCAAAGTCTCAAAGACACCTTCCAGTTGTTGTTTGCCTCAACGAAAATTTGACTACATGTATAATGAATTTCATCCAAAGGTAGGTTGAAATGAACATTTTTTTTTTTTATTTAGGCTTAATTACGACATGTATCATTTTGAAAAGTATAGTAATATGGAGAGCAGTTATTAAAATTTAGAAGAGAACACTGAAGGGACCTTTATTGTGATGTCAGCATTAGGTAGTGTATTGGAGTGTAATAGCTTTGAACTAAAAGAGTGTCCCAGTTTATTTTTTGTGGAGGTTTTTTTGTATGTTTTTTTGTTTGTTTGTTTGTTTGTTTTTACCTTAGTAGCATTCTACAGTTAAAAGTGAGAGCTCAAACAAATTTTTGTTTCTTTGAGGATGAATCATCAAACAAGCTTTTTTTTTTTTTTAGCCTAAGTTAAGTTGGAGAATAGTGAGCTGTATATTCTTTCTTTTTGGATATTTTGTGTAATTATCAAATAAATTGCAATGTCAAGTTTTTAGATTTATCAATAGTTTATATGTTAATACTGCTCTGCAATGCAAGATAGTGTTATTTTTTTAAAGTCTCAGTGATAGTATTTAGGTGTGTTTTTAAAAACTGGCTCTTATTATCCTCATTTTTTTTCTACTTCTTTTGTCAAGGAAAATTCAAGTGTGTCTGAAATGACAGCTGAGAACACATGCCTTGCAAAACTGAATGAGAGCAAAATACTGAAGGAGGCTGGTGATTTGATGGACATGCAGAGATTAGATGAGATAGGAGAAGCCTGTGTCAATGAAGTTCAGGTGAATGAATTAGAAATGACAAAGGGTGTTGAACTGTTGTTCATAGTTCTATTCAAAATTTTATGATACATATACATGTAGAAACAACTGGGATTGTTGGTTAGAGTTTGTGAGCTGTAATACAGCTATTTGAATTGGAAAATGAGTTCAAGCACTGTGATATTGTGATACTAATATCTTACTCCTGGCATTCACAGATCTCTGAAGATCTTGAGAAGGCTGAAGTGTTTTTACGAATCCTAGAACGCACATACATTCAAGCAACTCAGACTGTTGTCAGATCCTGGATGGAAAGCAGCAATACTACTCTTGTTGCCAAAACCCTGGATGTTTGCTTTGCAAATTGTTCTCAAGCTGGTGTTTGTGTTGACGGTAAGGTCATGATAAAAAATGCCCCAAAATAAATAGAAACAAATCAGATATTTAAATTTATATTGTTTTGAGTGAACATGAAAGTAAAATGTTAATAAAATTCAAGTGGTCTACCTTTTTCTAAGCAATATGGCTTTATTAAAGGTGTGGCATTTATCAGTATTTCAAATTTAATTCCAATAAGACTTAAAGTGTGCTCTAAACCTTTTTTCCTCGGCTGGTATTCAAACCTGGTTTAATCCTAACTGCAAATTATTTGTGGCTTAACATTTTTGCAAACTTAAGTATTTTCTATTGGTAAGTGACAAAGGAAATTTTCTATGAGCTAATGTCTTTAAAAAGTTAGATAAATGAATTACTACAAATCCTTTTCTATTTCATCCCTATTGTGGGAGTTCTTCTTTCGGACCTATCCAAAGGAAGAATGAGACAAGTCAGGTATCAGCTGCAGTGCAGTACTGCAGTGCTAATTTTACTCTGGATTATGGTGAGACAAATGATGTTAAGTGCCTAACCCAAGGGTACAACGCCAATGGTCATGGAAGTAAATATTGGACAGCTGAACCTGTGACTGTTTTTCTTTCAAGATATTCATCTTTCTTTTAATTTGTTCATTGTCCCAGTCAATTATTTTCAAAATTTATTTTTGATATTTAATCATTGCTCAATATCTTTCATAGGTGTATGTCAGTGCATTGAAAACTTTGGTTCTTTTGATTGCTCTGTGGAAGTCACAACACCTCCAATACTAGAAGATGTAAAAGACAACTATTGTGACCAAGACTCCAGTGCTGATTGTAGCGATGTGGTTCTGATAGGCTCTGGATTCATTGATTCAGAAAACCTTACCTGCCATGTATTAAAGAATGTAAGTGATAATTTTTTATTCTTTTCCTATATATTATTCAACAGAAATAAAACTCAATGATGTGCATATGCGACTTTTTGGTATTTTACTTTTACTTTACATTTACATATCTCTCGATTTCATTTCCTTTATTGCAGGGAAGCATGACAACACATGATGCAACATATTTGAGCTCAACAAAAGTTTCATGCAATCTATCAGTGTCAGAATCTGTCAACGTTAGTGTCAGTAATGATGGCATCAGAGAGAGCAATATTATTGAAAAAGTTCTCTACTATGGATCTTGTGTATCTTGCATTGGATCTGTTTGTCAAGACAGGGTAGGTATTTTTGTTAATAAATCAAATGTTTTTGTTACTTTGCTTGTATGTTATGTCCAACTAAAGACCGTAAACCAAAATGCAGATTTTTTTTTTTTGACAGGTCATGCATTATCATTGTCTTTACCATTTGTTTTAGAACAGTTGTTGTTTATTTTATTCACTCAAATTCAATAGGACTAATTATCTATCAAAATGATGAATCAAATGCAAAATGTTATGTTTGACGAGGATGTGTGAAATGAAAAATGTTATTGTAAGACATGAGTGTTGTTTCCATGAAGAAAAGCAATATTAAGATCCCATAGTTTCTTTAGCCTCATCATTCCTGTTTTATCTCTTCTAGGTCAACATCTGCAGAATAAATGAAGAGTGCTACAATGATGGAGATGTGTACCCTGATGATGTCAGGAGATACTGTAATCAATCCAATAGTTCAACATCTTGGACTCTCATTGAGGGTAAAATATAACCCTCTACCTTTTAAAAACCTAATGTCATTCTTTCTTTTTTTTTCTATTGTTTTCTTATATTGTGACAGACAACACAGGAAACTAAGATCAGTAGGTTGTATCTTACTTGTAAAATTCTTGCCTTTTTTAAATGTTGCAAGTTGATTTCAAAGATGCTGTGAAATATAAAACAATTTGGCCTTCTATCCTGCTTTTTGTTTTGGTTAAGGGATATTTCTGTTTGTTTTTTTGTTTTTTTCAGATATTTTATTTTCTGTGATTTCATTACATTATATCTATTTTCAGACTTCATAATACAGTGCATGCTGCCTATCAGCACGCCACCATTAAATTAGCACATTTTCAACTCAAGCACACTAAATTGCTGTGTCTGATGATAATGATTGTAGGTGGCATGCAAAGATTATAAGATTTAATCTCTCTTCACTTTACATATTATGTACAAACTCAGTGAAGAGAATTGTTCTATTACTCTATTTTCACTCTTTATGCAGATGGATCTTTATACAAGAAATCATACCCATTAGATCAAGATGACAGTGAAGATTACAGAGTGACTGGCAACCCATTGCCTACTACTGGTTTTGGAGGGCAAGCAGCCATTCAGCTTTTGGCAGGAAATGACTCTCTGATCTTTGCCAAAGATAGGATGAACTTACTGTCCCTAGGAACAGGATCTCTTGGTTTTACTTTACAATTCACTGTTAAGCTATTAGCAGCATGCCAAAGGGGACAAATTGTCTCTAATGTTGAAGACTCCAAAGGCTCTGGTCTTGCTGTATATGAATGTGAGGGATACATATGGGTTGTGATGAAATTCAAGGACAGGCAATGGATGCTAAGAACTGGCAAAGCTAAGCTTAACAGGTAAATCGCAATCTTAAGGTGTCCATGTGACAAAGGTAACTTCCGGGAAGCCTCTTTCTTTCTGTAACTTCTGGTTGTCTTAGGGCTAAGACAGAGTAAACCCACAATTCATACTCTACTTCCTCAATGGTTGTACAAAAAATCCATGAAACCCTTAAACGCGAACAGCGTGCAGCCTACAAACAAATGTTTTGTGAGTGCTTGAGATTTGACATTAGATCTGCATAGTTCAATCACATAAAATGAGGAAGGAGTTTGACTTGTGAGTGTGGCTTAATACATCTTGGCCCTTAAGGTGCATTTTTTAAATAATAATTATAATAACCGCATTAGTGATGACCATAACAATACACATTTATAATGCTCATTGGATGGGCGAGTGAGAATTTTTACAAACACACACACACACACACACACACACACACACACACACACACACACACACACACACACACACACACACACACACATTACCCACTTACACAGGTTCAGGCATGAAATGCAAAGGTCATAGTGATAGAAAAGCTTCGTTACCATGATAGAGTTCAAGCCAAGTGTTTTCTGAGAGATGCATCTTCAGACTCTTTTTTAATATAGTGCTTGACACCGCCTGTTAATTCCACTGACCTTAAAAAAAATCCTATTATCTCCTTACTACTTCATGGCTCTAGGTATCACTACTATAATCAATTACTGTTCTAATGATCATGGAATATGGCAAACAAATACATGAAAAAAGTACACTGTTTACAAATTTGAAGATAAAATGGATTTTAAATGATATTCAAGACATGTCTGTATTTTAATGATCTTCCTTTTTTTATGTATTGGTCAATTTTGGCTCTATGCTGGGTAATTCTATTTACTTATCATTTTATTCAAAGGTTTATTGATGTAGAAATAAGTTGGTCTGCATCCATTGGTCTTGAAGTATCTTGGGATGGACAAGAATATTCCACAACTTCATACACAACATTGAACTTCGTCAGTACAGCAGTAGGAGATTTTATTGTTGGAGGGAGATCTCACACATATGACTCTTGCTCATTTTCTATGATTTTTGGAGGATTAGAAGTTTTCTCTGCTCCACAACCAGTTTTGGATGTTTTTGGAATCATCACAGGTGACTATGAATTAAAATTAGAAAACATATCTTTTGCTTATCTATGGATAACATTCGCACAGAAGTGTTTTAATATGAATTTCAATATTGCTTTTTTATGCTCAGTAAGACATAATTTCTTTATTTTTCAAACTCAGAGGTTGAAATGTGTATCACATTATTTCTTTTACTTATGTTCCTTTTTGCTAGATATGATTTGTTACAATTTAATGAAGCTTGACACAAAAACAGGGATTTAATGTAGAAAGTAATAAGAATGAAATGTATATCTAATTTCTTTCATATTCAATTTCATTTTGGAGAAAAGTGTCAGAAATGTTGACAATGCTTTTTTTAGCTATTGACACAGATATGTTCTTGTTGTTTTGTTTCTTTTTATCCAGATTTGCCAACCCTTGAGTCTCCTCCAGTTATTTCTGTTTCGTACAGTCGAGAGACAAATACGTCAACATTTGTATGTGAGTTTGAAAACTTGGATCAGGGGGATGTCTTGTATCAAGTTGCTTGGAAGATTGATGGACGGGATGTGAGAGAGGTCGTTGTTGACAGTAGAGGCAATCAGGACACACTGGATGAGGAAACCTTTGGGAATGGAACTCTTGGCTCTAGCGTAAGATGTTTTGTCTCTCAATAAACTTTGCATGCTTTTTGGAATTTACTTTGACTGCATATTATAGGAATATCTTGGTGCTCTTTTTCATCCGGTACCGGTCATCCTTACCTGACGGAATTATGATGAAGGAATTAACTTGAGAATAAGGAAAAATAATATGCTGTATCAACAAAAACCAGCAGGACAGACCTTGTTTGAGATGTTGTGATTAAATTTCTTATAACAATCAGAAAAATTTTCATAAGATATGAGAATAATGTTACATATGTCCTTTTGAGCAATTATAAAATAATTTTATGTCTATTAAGGTTATTGTGAAACAAATTGCTTAATTTCACAAACTTTTTTTTTCGAATCAAATACAATGACTGTTTGTCTGCATTTCTTGTATTTATTGCACATAGAGTAAAGGTGGCTATGGGTAAATCCTAAAGCTTTTTTGACCAGTAACTGAGCTGTTTTTTATCTTAGAGTTATGGTTCTTACAAAAAAAAGAAGAGCTTCCACGAGGCGCATCAACCAATGTCAATATTTTTCTCAAAGAAGTTAGTAAGAAAAATCAGTCTTGCAATTTTACTCTATGGCAGTGTCTGTTGATGCACTAAACAAGAGGTTGATGTGTAAAAGTTTTGACATTGATGCACCTTTCATCATTTGATGCACTCATTCCTGTTTGGTGTACGTGATGAGTTCCTCCTCTTCGTGGTCAACAATGAGAGTTTTTTCAGACCCTTTCATTGGTCTTCTTCCATTAACCTTGTCCCACAGTGTAGTGTAGGGCATTGAGTACCTTTGGGCTGCATCAGTCATCATCACTGATATGGATTTTACCATTGTAATGGCAATCTCCAGCAATTCTTGATTATATTCTATCATTCTCTTGGGATATAAAGAAATTAACAAAGAAAATAGGTAACAATCTAACATGCTAGGTTGTAGTCTAATATGTAATATGCTTAGTCTATAGTCTAGTACCAACATTTCTCGACTTCTTGTGCATCATCCAAGCTGCAAGGTAGATTCACAGCTGGTGCACTTGACCTGTTATGCATGAATGGAACTGCATGGTAAAATTAACTGTTCATGTGCCATGCAAAATGAAATAGAAAATGACCTTATGTCACATAAAATGCAATTGATTTACTTTTTGCGTTGACATAGTTTTTTAAAACAATGCTTGTAAAAAACATTATACCTTATGTTGTGCTTTGACTCACCTCGGCACTGTGTCTATACTATTTGCTATTCATTTTCATCTATTACCAGTGCCTGCTCCTCTTTTCTTCTTCATTTTGCTTTGACTGCACTATGAAAATGTTCAAGACAAGTGAAAAACTTATCAGATGATATTTTCAAAACTTTGCTTTCTGATAAACAAAATAAATGCGTGCGTAGACTTTCAACTTAAAACTGTGCATTTTGGTGTGATGAAACACTGGCAACCGTTACTGATTACACCTCAACCAACTTTTGCATTCACCACCCTTACTATAGTTTATGAATTAGTGTTTCCTTTCTTTCAAAATCTCTTGGATCAAACACACTACGGAAATGGTTCCCATTTGACTAAGATGAGATGGTTCAAACCAAATATGTCACATTGGTAAATAAGATAAAAGGGCAGAATGAATGTTTACATTTATTTTGTAATTTTGAAGAGAAGACTAATTCTTGCTATTAAATCTTCAGATTCATTAAAGTTAATCAATTGTATTGAACTTATCAGCGATGCTTTTAGGGAGTAATCCATCAAATTATACTAATATTGCACTCATTTGTTGCCTTCTTAGGTCTTCTGCTTTGTGACCCCATGTTTGGTCTACAACTGTGAAGATCTCAGTGGACCCTCAGCTTTTGCCAAATTTGACATTTCCATTGAGGTAAGAGCTTTTTTCTTTTCTAATTTGTCTTTGTTTTTAATTATAAATATAGTATATTTTTAAAAAAAGTTGAGCACAATCTGATCAAAGTAATCCCTCTTTTAGAAGAAACAAAAGGAAAACTTCTAAAGCAGCTATACCTACACAAGCAAAAATCTTTAAGAGAAATGAATATGTTTTTTCGGGTTTTTTCACACATTTTAATGACAAGATGAGGAAAAACATAGTTGAATATTTATTGTAGAAATTTTATTATAAATCTTTATAATAAAGATTGGTACCAGACAGTTCCTTGTTGTACTTGGGGGCAGAAAAAGCAAAGCAAGAAAAATTAAGAACGGAGTACCTCAAGGCTCCGTAATTGCACCAACCTTCTTCAATGTATATCAGTGACATGCCAACCCTTGAATCCTTCACCCTTGGATATACAGATGACTGGGCTTTGGCCCATCAATCCAAAGACTGGAAGGAGATAGAGGAGGTATTCAGCAATTACACCACAAGGCTCAAGGCCTATTTTGACAAATGGTACCTCCAAATGAACACAATAAAATCAGTCTCTGCACCTTTCCATTTGAACAACAAGGAAACATTAAAAGAACTCAAAATTTCTGTTGGCAATACTACACTACCAAATGATCGCAACCCAAAGTACCTAGGTGTAACTCTGGATAGGACCCTAAACTACCGCAAACATCTTGAGGGCTGCGCAAATGAGATTGCCAAACGGAACTGCATGCTAAGAGAAGTAGCTAACTCATCTTGGGGAGCCTCACAATAAGTCTTGCAAACGACTGCATTGGCCCTGTGCTTCAGTGCTGGTAAATACTGTGCTCCAGTGCGAATGAGAAGCCCTGACGTTAAACAAGTTGATACGATGAGGATTGTCTCTAGATGCCTCAAGTCTACCCCAACACAATGGCTCCCAACCATGACCGCCATCGCACCGCCAAATCTGAGAAGACAAGAAGCAAATGAGAGGATGCACACAAGGATAGAGGAAACTACTGAACAGACTCCTCTGAAAACTGTGATGGACAATTCCCCAACGTCTACAAGACTAAGATCGAGGAAACCATTTTCGCAATCGAAACTGGCGACTTCATCCTGAATGAAGAGTGGAAATTGTCTTAATGTCTGGATACCCCAAAGGGAGGCAACATCATTTCAGATCCCACAGGGAAAATGCCAGGCTTTGGGAGTTGCAACAGAAAGCAATGGGTCACCTCCAACTGCCTCCTCACGGGACATGCCAGAATGGCGGCAAACTTGCATCACTGGAGATGGAGGGACTCGAGTAATTGCCACAGATGTCAGGGAGGACCCGAGACCGCAGACCACATTGTGCTTGACTTCCCCATCACTCGCCTTACCAGCAGCTACAACACCATCCTTGAAGTCGCCGAGGAGTTTAAGACATGGGTGGAGACTCATAAGATGGAGGTGTAGTCATACGCTACTACTATGGCTCTATTTAAGCTTGGCTTCATATTTGTGATTGAACATTTTTATAAATGAGTATGTTATGGTTAAATAAAACAAGACCTTTTCTTGGAAAAACCTAATTTTTCCTTTAATCATTGTAAAAAAAAATATATACATATCTTGGTCCTTCTTTGCAAACTGTCTTCCTTGTATGGGGCAATATTTTAATATTTTTATCTTTTCTTTTTTGACCTCTTTGAAGACATTTTGTTTTTGGTTGTCTTTTATTGTCGTTTATACCTAAACTGAAATTTAGATGCCTTTTACCACTATTTATCTTTCTTCTTGAGGGATACAATCTAAAAAAAATAACATTGTTGGTTCATTTTACAGATAAAAGAAACAGAAATTACTCTCAAGGAAGGAAACAATCCTTCATATCTCCACATCATGACTTCAGTGCCTGTCTACTTGTTGTGCTCAGCTGATCTTAGGATTTCCCACAGCGCAAACTTAGAGGCTGCTTTGACAATTGGCCAATTCAACGGGGCTCAAGAATGTCCAAATGGAAATACATTAAGACAAGTTGTTGTTGGAGGTGATGATGAAAGCCTATGCAGACGCACTGTTATGACTGACAACTGGTCTGATGGAATTTTAGTGCCTATTAGAGCAACTGTTGATAACGTTAAAGATGGAGATGTCAAAGGAAGTATCAATGTTTCAGTGTCTTTAACTTGTGGAGTAGTGAGCAGCTTTATTACTCTGCAAGAGATTCAGGTAGGTTTCTGCTCTGTTATTATGGCCTTCAATATAGTCTTAGATGTAAGCTTATCAATCTCTTTTACAGAAAGGCCATATATTACTTTTGATCCAAAGTTGATCAGTACCTATATTGATTGTGGCAAGTTCAAGCTAGCTGAGTAAAAAATCCAAAATTTTGCAAGCAACCAAAAAAAAGAAGAAAAAAAAGCAAAATGAAGGCACATAAACAGAATTCAATGTAATACTTGTATGCATTGTGTTGAAAGAATTAATGCATATTTTTTGTTTTACCCTTGGTAATGGTTTGCTTGGACTTGGTGACCAATATTTTAGCAGATTTTTTTCCATCTAGTAATTAACTCATAGAGGTTGCACCCAAAAACTGTGTTTCAATACAGGCCCGTTTCACCAAATTTTGCATACTTTACTAAAATGCTCATAACTTTTTTTGTCTTTTTCAGATGTATGTTATGTATGAAAATTATTTAGAATTGAATGCTCTATCCGAATTTGGCATGAAAAATTGGGTTTGATGCTTATACTATTAGTAGAGAGAGAGAAAGAAATGAAATAAAAAAGCTAAAAAAAAATCATAAATTTTCATGCATTTTTTGTATAATCCATAATTCAGCAATAATGTCTCAACAGATGCAAAGTATATCTAATAAAGAAGACATACAGCAAGTTTCATGAAGATTGCTTGAAAACTGTTCATTAGTTAATATTTTTGAAAATAATGATTAAAAAAACCCAAAACAGTCTGTTAACATCAAACCTGGACTCACAATTTTTTCATCGTAACACTATTTTGAGGAATGAAATTGCTGATAACTAGATCTAGATCTATCTCTTTCCTTAGTAGAACAATTTTTGACCTGTTTTCTACCTTTTCTTTGAGAAAAACCTTTACCTTCACCAGCAGAGACAGTCTCTTTGATCTAGGCTAGAATCACAAGCATTGAAATTTCTCTCTCCTGAGAGTTCTTCCCTCTTTGTGAAACAATTACTCTCTTTTTTTCTAAAATTGTTTGATTTTTTTTTTAGGGAGTAATGACAATGAGTTTTTTTCTTTTTCAAACTTATAGGTGACAGTTATTGACAGAGATCTTGGTAATCAATGCCATTCTGTGAATGATCCACATATGAAAACATTTGATGGCATGTGAGTATTCTTATGGACAACTACAGAAAAGGTGTCTTTCAAAAACGCTATTACATGAAACTACTGGAATGAATCTAAGAAACTTATTGGTTTTTTTTGTATTCAGTATCCCATAATAATTTGAGCAGAATAAGTGAAGTATAGAATTGCCATTAGACATTTAATCAAAGGGCATATGAGCCTCTTACAAGTATGAAATGTTCTTTTTTTTTTTTTCAGCGCGTATGACAACTTCAAGGAGGGAGAATTTGTCTTATATAGACACACCACTCTACCCTATGCTGTGCATGCATTCTATCGTAAATGCAACAATGATGTTGCATCCTGCAACTGTGCAGTTGCTATCAGAGTAGATGATGACGTTGTTCTCATTGACCGTTGTGGAGCTAAACCAAATTTAGATAACTTTGTTCCTAAGATCAATATTTTGAAGAATGGAGAGGTAGATCCAGGACTGAAAATTCACGAATATCATCAAGGGACACAATATCAAGTAAGCTCAAAATAGAATTTTAATATTCTTGTATTTACTAATTCTTTTACACTCAAACTATTCAGTGTACTCAATTAATCATTCTTATTTTGATGTTTGCCACAGTTTGTTAAGAATTTTGTGTTGCTGAAAGTTATTTAGCTTCAAATATTCAACTATTTTTTAGCATAAATTTTAGGTTGCTGAGAAGTGAGTTTAGTTTTGACATGATTTTTTTTCAGGTTATATTACCTACTGGGACAACCGTCATAGTTAGTCTTCAAACTTTAGGCAACAAATTCCTCAATGTGTGGATTACAGCATCTTCATCTGACTATGGTCACACTGAGGGTCTGTGTGGCTCTTTTGATGATGATGAGACGAATGATTTCAGTCCTATTGATGACATAGACTTGAGAGTGAATGGAAAGCAACAAACAAAGTTCTCAGAATATTGGAGGTAAAATTGAACTGCAAATTTTCTTGCAGTATTTTAATTTTATCACTCCCTGTGGTAAATCAGCTCATTGGCTTTCCCAATGAGTATATACCACCAAAGGGAATAGCAGTTATTGTTTGGCTTAAGATCTAGTGATACCCCTTATGTATTGCTCATTACGCCATGCAAGATTAGGCACAGTGGACTGATCATCTTCCTGTCTTCATTTCTTGTAATGCAGAGTTTTCCCCCAGCTCATTGGAGCTGGGTCCTGACACTACTAGGGTGGTAAGAAGGGGTAAAGATAACAAAACAAAACATTATTTTTATCAAGATGATCATTTTTATTGATACAGAATGGTTTGAAGCTCAATATGGCTTTTATATCTAAATTTGTCAGCGATGAAAATCTTTTCATTGAAAAATTTTTTGTTTTCCTTTGAGTATTTTTACTAGAGAAAGCCACAATGATAATGAAATAAATATTTGTTTTAATCTTTATTCAATATCAGAGAATGAACTGGTTCTGAGAAATGAATTATTTCAAAGCTGTGCTTTGTGATTTGTTGGTCAGTTTTCTTTATCATTCTTTTTATTTTCAGAGTAAATCAGACAGATAGCCTCTATGTTGGTATCTGTCCCGAGGAAGTGGTACCTCTTGAGGGAAAAGAATACTGCAGTTGTCCTTATGAAGAAGCAGCTACTTGCAGCAGGGACCAGTACATCCTCAACTGCAAGAAAGACTCTGCTATTGCAGGCAGTTCAAGGAAATTATGTAAAGTTCTTAATGATCAAAATATTTTGTTAACGTCAACTACCTTCTCTATATGTGTCAATTTCATATGCCTTTTATTCCCTTTATTTATATTTCATGATCATTATGTATAAAGTTAAATGGCTTCTTTTGCCTTATAATGATACCTGTGTGAATTTCTGTATTGGACAATTTTAAACTTTGTTTTATTCTTCAAACAGATGAAGACATAACTACAGATTTGCTGGAACTTGCAACAGAGCCAGAGCACTGTTATGACACAGAGATAATCATAGTCTACTTTGAATTTGACATAACATATACTTTCGAAATAGGGGTAAGACCGAAAAATTATTTGCTTATAATCTCTTCTCTCATTAAAGAGAAATAAATATATATATATATATAAAGTTGTTCAAAACTGATCAACAGGGACCTCTCATGGGATGTTTAGAGGTATAGCTTGTTTGTAAAAGCAGCCAGCAGAATTTGGCAACCTGATCAAATTGGCAGAGTGTGATTTGGTAATGACTACTGTAATTATAGTTTTGATAAGAATGATCATGATAATGTATGTCTCAAAATAAAACTTCAAAGGTATATTCTTTAAACATTGCTGCATATCTCTGCAAAATTTAAAAGGGAATTGCAATGTTAACTCACCTTCATACCAACTCAAAGTTTGTCGCCCTCTTTTTTATATTTTTGCCCACATAGCTTAAAATTTCACCCCAACGTGAAGTGTTTATTCCCCCCCCCCCCTTTTTTTTTTTTCCTAACCAGGATTCATTTTGGCCAACTCCATCTGGCTTGGAGTTAGAGCAAGTTCGTGCTCTCTGCATTGATGCCATTAAAACCTCAACATTGGAAGGCTCAGGCTGTAATGCTACTGATCTTAACGTGGATTTTGACCAAGCTATTCAAAACTGTATTGATGATATAAAGGTGAGCAGAAAGGTTTTGAATCTTCAAAATTTTTCTGTCTATTTTTTCTCTGAGATTATTTCACTTTTATTTAGGTTTGATTATCCTTTGAGTCATAATACAAATCCCTGTAAATATCACTTGCAATAATTAATATTCTTACATTTCAAGGGCAACACTCACTTCATCCTCTTTTTGATCTCTCACTTACTTATTTAAATCCCATTTATGTTCATATTATACTTCTAGACTTATTTTATAATGATCATAACGTCACATGACAAGGCTCCCAAACTAGACCCTAAAATGATCTGCAAGAATGCCAATTGTGTTTTTTCTATCTGAAAGGTGAATGTAAAGCAATCCTGCTTCACACCTCACTCTCTCTTGCTGCCGTGGGTCCAAATCCCGGGATGGACAATTTTTTTTTTTTCAAGCTTTTGTTGTTGTTGTTGTTGTTGTTGTGGTGGTGGTGGTGGTAGTAGTGTTGGTGGTGGTGGTGGTGGTGGTGGTTGTGGATGTGTTGTTCGTATGTGTGTTTCTGAGTTAATATGTTCGATCAAAGGTCGAACTAACAGGAGTTAATTTCTGGCCCTTCGTAGAATGGGGCATTTTTCTATTCTTTTTTTTTTTTTTTTTTTTTTTTTTTTTACTAAAGCTAGTTTCCTCATGTAAGTCAAATCACACAAAACTTCATGATCTGAGGGGTTAAAATCCTCATACAAGCTTGATTTCATTTCAACAACATAAACAATCAATATTGGGTGTTTTTGGGTCACTCAGTTGAGAAACTACACTTTCAATGAAATTAGAAGGGAACAAAGAATCTGCAAAAAGAGAATGATAAAGCGCTGGTTTTGTGTTGTAGCTGTGACAGGACTTGAATATTTTTGCGTTCTCAATTAGAAGTATTATCCTGGCTTGGAGAGAGAGAATCAAGTCCCTTTGATTATAAAAAAACAATCGAGTTCTGTTCTCCTGTAAGAGTAACTACCCCTATTTTTGCAGGATTTGTGGATTTACTGTCCTTTAACAAGCTCTTTTTTATCTCCAATAGTATTGTAAAACTTTGAGGTGCTTTAGGGGATGGATAGCAATACTCAGTCTCATTGAGTCAGTTGGTATAACTGAAGAAGAGGAAGAAGACAGCCCCTGGATTTGTTGTTTAAGGGAAAAAACAAACAAACCGACCCCCCATCTTTAAAAAAAAAAAAAAAAGTTAGGATTTCTCTATATGGTAAATTGATCAGCTCCAACATTTTTAGATAGATAAAAAAGTTTTTATCTATATTTAAATGTTGGAGCTGATTATCATTCATTATTGGCTTTACCAGCATCCGATTGATTTGGTAACAAATATTTTGTCCCCGTCTAGGAAAACTGTGGTATGTAAATAAAATTTATTTTTTTTAATTCGCTAAACTGCAAATTATTTTTCTTTGTGGATCTAACTGGCTTCATGCTGTATGAATATCTGTTTTGGTTTTCGTTTATTTGATATCTAAAATGTGTGTTTTGTTATTATATCAGTCGAAATAAACATATTTTTTTTTGCTCCTCCTGAAAAGTAGTAGTCACTTCAACATACTACAATTTTCCTGGACGCCGGCAATTTATACTTTCCACAGGCTTCAGAAACATGGTTCTAAGGTCTTACTGAATTTTTTTTTTAACAGCCTTCACTTCAGTCATGATTGGACACTAATTTCACCTCAATCTGCCTTTAACTTCCTATTTGGGCAAACAAGTATGGTCATAGATCTCTGAGTAATTCTTGAAATTCATCAACTCCTCAGCCCCCCCCCCCCCCCCCCCCCCCCCCCCCCCCGCGGCCTGTTTTTTGTTGTCTCTCTTTTCATTTTGGTTTGACTGCATTTGGTCAAAAGTTCACTGATCAGCTTACCTGGGTGAAGACGATGTTGAGCAACATTGAAGTTCAGTGTTTCACTCAAGTCATGTTGCAGGTTGAGCAGCAAGAAATAGAGTTCTGCCCCTCTGACTGTAGTGGTAATGGCAAATGCTTACCAGGTAATAGGGGAAAAAGGAGAGAGTAAGTGAAGGTAGGCTAGAAGGGGGAACTATTGACCCATCCCCCCCCCCCCCCAATCTCTGAGGGCAATGAGGTCAATTATTCCCCATCAAGGTCCCTATTTGTGTTTTTTAAACTTCTAATTATAATTCTTCCATACAGAAATGTTTCACGGATGAAACAAAAAATAGGGTATCAATAAACAGCTTCAAAAACTCCATAGACAAGGAACTCTTTGCCAGAATGTATGAGTTTGACAAATAGCATGATACAAAGACAATTTAATGTTTACAATTTATAGATATGGATTGTTTAGCATTATGTCTTTATGATATTTTCCCCCCAATATTGCCAATGATATAATATATGTGAGAATAACTGTATTTGAGCTTTAATATGTTGGCTTTATATTATGCTGGACTTGTATATTTTTTTTTCTCATTTAGTAATTACCTCATGGCATTTAAAGACTTAGGTCTACCACACCCTAACTTCTTATGCTATGCTACGCTATGAATGTGGAAAATTGTAGGCTTTCAAAGAGAGGTCTTTAACATAAAAAGAAAAAAAAATTGTTGATAGTTTTTAGATCATTTTAACAATCTTTTCATGAAAAACAAATGGTTCAATGTCTCTCTTAATGATTGACCATTCTACTTCTTACAATTTGCTTGTGGTGTTTTTTAAACAAATTAAAAGGAGCTTATTTCTCTGGGTACAAATTATAACCTTCAAAAAGAGAACAGTGCAAATTTTAACACTAAAAATTGATTTCATAGGTCAAGGTTGGTAGGTCGAAACTGATATTCAATGACATAAGCAGGCAGGTATAGAAAAATATTGGCCCAGTTTATTTCCTATTTAAATCTACTTGGGGAGTGTAACAATGAACAATATTTTCTGATATCATGTAGAATAAAAATGAGAATATAAAATAATTGCTTTAAAACAGAAGACTTTAAAATTTGAAAATCAAGTCCAGATGGAATAGTAACAAAATTAAATGCTGGATAAATTTGTTTCTTTCTACAAAATAGAGGTGATATTTCAAAGGGAAATCTTACTCTACAAATTTTTAAATACTTACCTTATTTTTCTTTCCACAGGGTACTTGTGCTTCTGTGATACCAATTTTGGTGGCTTAGATTGCTCCACTGATTTGCGGATTCCACCAGATGTAGTTGATGTGGTGGGAGGTCCTTTGTGTGACATAAGGCAAGACCAGTTTGGATGCCGAAGGATCACTATTGTTGGCAACAATTTTGTTAAGAGCTTCTCATCAAGAACATTGCAGTGCATCTTAAGGAGATTGATTGTAAGTTCTTTTTCATTTATATTTACTAACTCAATGGAATTGAGTATTACAGTCAATGTATGTCTAAGACCCATCAAAAAGAAATCAAGTCAAAGGAGGAACTGTTTCATACCTTGATCTAAATGTAATGTAATCAAGGCACTGATTTAAGTTGTCCACCTTTGTATTGGATTCTGGCACTTTTTTCAAGTCTGTTTGAAAGAGGGATTTCATAATTCAAATGTTTAAACAAATTTTGAAGTTAAAATTTGAGAGCTTGGAATTACAGCTTTATTTTTCAAATTTAATACCTTAGCCTTTACTTTTATTCCTGCTATTAAGTCTAGAGCAAAGCTTTAATTATGCTACAGTTTTTTCAACTAACTTATTGTATTCATTTTAATACCGTCAATCAGATTGGTGAAACAGGGATATCTATTGATTCCAATGAAGTGGTGATAGATGCAACTTTCATTAGCATCTATGAGGTTCGATGCAATGTGAATGGGACTGAGAGTTGGGAAGTCACTATCAGCAACAACAATGGAGTGAATGTGAGCCGACCCTTGTATTTCATCACCTATGATTCAAATTGCCACATCTGTACAGAAAATGGTTGTTCCATCAGGGTATGTCTATTGTCCTTTTTCTTGTCTAGTTCTTATGATTTTAAACTTAGATTCAATAATGAGAATGGTTACATTGAAATACCAGTGTGAGATATCCATCTGAAACATTGTTACTTCTCAAAAAATTGAAATGCAAGACAGCTATAAGAAATTACAGAGTCTTTGTTGTGGTTTTTAGCATTATGATTTCAATCACTTTGACAACAATTGATTTCTTCCAACTTTAAAAATATGCCAAAATCAGGAGAAACATAAAATCAAAACTGTGACTAGCTTGCAAGAGAGATTAATTTTGAGCATTAGGGCAGCTGCTCAACCCTTATCTTGACATCATAAAATGAGATGGTAACAAATAGTTAGGCGATGGTAATTTACGGAAATTCTTTGTCTGATTTATAATTATTGAGAAAAGAAACTCCCATTCTATTTTTTTCTGGTTAGTAGCTGTAAAAATAAACACATTTCTATAGCGCCAACATCTTACATTAAACAAGCTCTAGGAGCTTAAAAACCAAAACAAGTGCATCAATAAATAGACTACTTTTTTCTTGGGTAAAAGGGTCTCTCAAATATACAGATTTTCATATAAAAATGTCGTGGAGGGGGGGGGGGGGGGTTGTAGTGGTGGTTGTCCCAAGGAATCAAGTCTTCATGTTTAAAAACTATTGGTTTGCGGGAGGGTGGGGGGTGCGGGCGGGGGATTAAGTTGTAAGGAAGTCTTGTAAAAATATGGATTTTGTTTACTGGTGGTACAATGATATAATGATTATTAGAGTTGGGGGGAAGGGGGCGGGTAATCAAGCAAAACAGTTCTTATTTTAAAAATAGAGAGATAGAGATTTTTGGGGATAACTATGGGGGTGTAACAATAATAATATGATATTGTGGTAATCACAATCTAGTATAAAAAAGTACCTAGCACATTGAAAACAACAGAGATAAGTAGGCACATCACAGTAAAAATGCAATTTACAAATGTCATTAATATCATATACAACAGCAAACTTGCTCAGTTCAGTAAAAATGCATTTTAAAGTAATGAGTCTTTAGCCCACTTTTAAATGCCTCCAAAGACCTTGCACTCCTAAGTTTCAAAGGCAGATAATTCCAAACAGAGGGAGCTGAAAATGGAAACGCTCTTTTCCCAGCATTGTGTTTAAACTTGGTGGTTTCTAGAAGTAAATCTGGAGATGACTGCAGATTTCTAACCCAGGACTTTATTTTTAGCATGTCACTTAGATACTTGGGGGCTGAACAGTGGAGGCACTTGCTATTGTGTCTATTCTGAAATAAAAAGTTAACTTAATGGGTAGCCAGTGCAGCTCACTCAGAAGTGATGTTCCTTCAACAGACCTCTTTTTTTCTTACACAAGTCGTGCTGCATTATTTTGGACAGTTTTTAGGGTTTTCATTTTATCTTGCGTTATGCCGAAAAGGAGGGAGTTGCAATAATCAAGTTTTAAAAATATAAGGGAGGAGATGAGTTGAAAACAAGTTTCTTGAGAGATAATTTTTTAATGGAACTTATCCTTTTTAAATTCCATGGACATGTCAAAGTCAAGTATCACTCCTAGATTTTTACACCATCTACAAAGTCAATTACATAACCATTAACATTGATTTGTGTATCATTCAATCTCACTCTCATCTTTTTGCTTCCAACCAACATCACTTTTGATATTTCTATTACATTGTTGTTATATCACAGTAAAAATAATCTTTTTTCAAAATACAGAATGATGTGTGTAGGATTGGAGGTTTATGCTTTGAAAATGGAGCTCTCAACCCAGATAACAGCAGTCTTGTTTGCAACAGTGATATATCTGTCTCTGCTTGGACATATATTGATGGTATTTACATGATTCTTTCACCTTTTGGCAATAATATATGTATTGAAAATGTAAGACACATTTGTGATTCTAAACATGTTGTTTATGAAATACAAAACAAACAAGAAATTAAAAAAATTTGCTCCTTCTTTTAGAGATATTTTTATTTATCCAACTATTGTTTTTTTATCTGCTGCTAGTGACACCATCATTTTGTATTTACAATGTGAATTTGCAATATCGTTTGTCTATTTTTACTCTAGTTAGAGTGATTAAACAGATGATGAATATTCCTTAAAAATCCTGGTACATTCTGTGAAAGGTGCAAAGACAAAAATTTGTTCTGATGTTCATTTCTGTTCTCTCTTGAGAAATTCTAGTCTGATCTTTTAAGTCATTTTTCTTGATTCAGAAATTCTGTACCAACAAAAATTCAAGCCCATATCTCAGGCAATATAAAAGCAGTTTTACTAAAACGAAAGAAAAATACTCTGCATTTAATGTTCTTTTAGATCACAGCATACGTAAATTTTCATATTTGAAGTATTGCCCCTGGATTTCCTGTGCTACATCACATATCTTTTCTTTTACCCAGTGGACTAAAATGTATGTTTTATTTTTCTTTAACTATAAAAATAATTATAAAAATTCATAGCACATTGAAATCTTGTTGTTTTTGAAAATTTGTTTGTTTTTTACTTCTCACGCAGCCATTGACATTTTGAGGACAACAAGACGAATCATTTTCATCCAGATAGAAGGTGCAGTGCTGGTGACATCCACTTTCAACCTCACTTTGTATGGAAACCCTGGTCCAGTGCTTGGAGGCAATGCTCTTCTGTTCAATGGAGTTGATCAATATGCTGAAATATCAGATGGATTAAGTATGTTGTTTTACATGCTGAAGACTAAGCTTTTTAGAGTCTTTGCTATTTTTGCAAAGCAGTCATCAATTCCATCACATCAGTGATTGTACTGGTTTATTTATAGAATGCCAAGCCTCTTTGAAAAGCAGTCAATCTTAATTTAAATGATGTAGGTAATTTCCATCTCAATCATTCCTGAATCGATATAACTGAAATCTTTATTAGTCTATCAGGGACTGATCTCGTGCATCACCATGCTCTATAATCATTACTTGTCAAATATTTTGTCTTCATCCTTTTAATCATCTTAGAATTTTTACCACTTTTCTCTCTTTCTCCCTCTGTCTCTGTCTCTCTCTCTCATGAAGGTCTATTGCTTCAATCTATTGTCTGTAATGAAGTCAGGGGTCTTCTAAACATTCTTCGCCATGCCACAGACTTTTATGGTTTAGTTTGGGTCAGATTGCACATACTTCATGTTTTGACCAGGGTACCTAGGAATATCAATTAAATTATGAGTTGTGTTCTCATAATGTGTTCCATATGACCAATAAGAAGTTGTTCTTGGCAGACAAAGGCTACATTTTTCATGTTGCACTCCCACAAATCATTTTTTGGCAATGAATTTAGTTGAAAGTACACTTTTTTCTTCCTTTTTGTGAGTTATTTCTTACTGATGAAAGAATCTCAATTTGTGTATTCTAAATGCTTTTCCCCCTGCAGGTTCATGCCTTGGTGATATCTCTATGTGCCACTATGGATTCACAATTAGAATCACTGTTGCAATATATACCTTTGAGAGGGACAGGTATCTTGTTGCATGTGGTGCTGATACCTCTGAAAGCAGTGGTGTTGCCATTTACTGGAAATCAAACAAGCTCGTTGCTCGAGTACGAACAGCTAATAAGGAATGGAAGGTAAATTTTAATGAATTCATCCCTATGTACTTTTAATAGTAACAAGGGACATTTATTTAACAGCTATCTACAGTCATTACTGGGCTCATTGCGCTATACAATTCATATCCTTGGCAAACAACCAAATAATAATACATGACGATACAAGCCACCTGTTACAACTTTTTGGATAGAGACAAGTTTGTCTACAACCAGGAAGACCTCTGACCTGTAGATTCATCTTTGATAGATGATATAATTGTGATAAGCTGCCTTACCCAATGGCACAATGCTGATTGCCATGGTGGGGCCAGGGGCCGATCTCATTCATCAGCCTTCCATATTCTAGTCATGCTAGTTGTTGTTTACTTTTGTCTTTAGAGTGTTGTTTTCACCACTAACCATCAACGCCTTAAAAAAAAAACAGCTGAAAGTAAATAAAAAGACAAAATCATGGAGAGTAAAATGGCCGAGCTGGTATTTGAAGTTATTTATTTTCACAGATATATATTTTTTTTACCCGCTCTGTTTGAACAAACTCTATACTGAAGAAAATGAGACAGAGACAGATAGAGAGACTGAGACAGTGAGAGATCTTATCTAAAGTGTTGTACATGAGGATGTCTGTCTATAAAATACATAAGAACATTATTATCAATCCTGAATGTCCAAACAACTCTGTATGTATCCATTGAATTTCCAGGTGAAAGCTGACTTTAAATCTAGACGCTTGACTCAAGTCTTTGTGAATGTGGAAGTATCCTGGAACATTGAGCAAGGTTTAGATATCCTTTTTGATGGAGAGCTTGTGAAGTCATCAACTAAGTTCAAGGAAAAGAAAGATGTTGCTATCCCAACTGGCAAATGTCTGATTGCAAAGTCCATGAGAGGCACCTATACACACTTTGCTATGGAAGACCTGTATTTCCTTTTTGCCTACAGAAGAACCATCAATGATTTGCAGATAGACTATGGTAGGATTTTGTACCTTTAAACATAAAATTAAGTTTGAATATATTTCACAGTCAGATTTAAAATGGAATTAAAAATTATCCCTTATGTCCCTTTTTGTATGGATTGATGAGGAACTTTTGAGTTACTTATGATAACTGATACTTGGAGATTTTATTATATTTGTTATTCTTTTATATCGGGATAGTGCCACTCAATGATGTCGTGTAAAAACTTTGGCTTCATTTCTATTTTTCATTTTTAGATTGCACCACGAGCATTTAAAGGCATTAATTACATACATGCCTAAAACATGTTTTGTAAGTGGCACTTACACTTAAATATATCCAAATGTAGAGAATACTACATATTGGGAAATTGAACCCTTTACATTCTTATTATAAGGATTGTAATATGCAAACAATTCCTACGACATGTTCTGAGAAAGATTTTGGGGTTATTTTTTATCATAGACTGAATGTTGATCTTCACACTTATGATCTGAAAAGGCTAGCAAACTTATTAACATAATGTTCAGAGGCTTCAAGCAGCTTGATATCCATTATGGTAACGTATATGGAGTCCTTTATTCAAACGTCAATCTGTTGCTGTGGAGATTATACAAAGACATGCAACCAGAATTTTACCTTGTTTGAAAATTCTATGATACTCTTAAAGATAAACATTTTTTAATCTTCCTCCCTTGAAGTACCATAGATTAAGAGGTGACCCAATCCATATTTACAGATTTGTGCCTGGCTTGTACTATGCAAATGTTGAAAATTTCTTAAGATATTCACATGTCATATGTACCTGAGGAGATAAATTCAAAATATCCATGATAGATGTTATTGTAATATAAGAAAAATTCTCTTATTCAAAGAACGGTGATATATTGGAATAACGTAAAGTTTGACACTAAAAATTCAACATCCACCTACTCTTTAAAAAATGCCATTGATGTGAAACTTTTTCACTTAATTAAAGTTTACTTATGAGGAATGATACTTTTAGATTTTAAAAAATTGATTGATTATTCTTTTATAGTGCCACTCAATAATTTAATGTAAAAATTTGTAATTTTACTTTGTAGGTTGCATCACAAACATTTAAAGGCATAAATTGCCTACATGCTGTAAACATGTTATGCTATTTTTTTTGTTATGTTACATTATGTTACGTTACCTCATGTTATTTTATTTTATGTTATATTATAATAATTGGGTTGTCTGGAGTACTCTGCTATGTTGCCATTCTATTGTGTATGTATGTATAGGATGTGTGATAATCGCATATCATTCATGAACTTTTGCATTTTTAACTTAGATGAGGAATGTTATTTGAAATGGTCTATGATGCAAAATTTATAATATCTTACTTACATATGATGTTTATTCTAACTTTAAAGCTTATATAAATGGTGGTATTGTATCACATTTTATTTGTAAGACAAGACCACAAAAGGATGAGAGAGACAATAAAGATCCTTCTTATTTAATAATTGCTTTTAAAAGGTGATTGTAGTGTAACTTCAATAAATCTTAAAAAACTAGTCATTTTGTTCTTTTTCAGTTTTCAATCTTAGTTATTCATTTTTTCTGAAGCATTGCTTGACACAAATATTAATGGTAAATATTACTTAGTTATTAAAACCTGTGTTTGTTAGTTCAATGATTTCATAGCATTTTATCTCCTTGTTGAATTTTATTTCCAGAGTTACCAAAATTAAGGAAAGATCCAGAGCTGGCTGCTTACTTGAATGATACCAATAACAAAGCCTACCTTGGATGCAGCTTTGATTCTCTTGATAGAGAAGATGTGACATACATTGCTGTTTTCACTTATGGAATTCTAAGTGAAACCGTTGAATTTGTAAGTTCTCAATCCTATAAAAAAGCATCAGGAATTTGATTTATGGGTGAATTAGGTTAATATCCTTTTAATTTGATGATTTTCTTAACCTTTATTATCTGAGGTATTTTTCATTGGTCCTATCTTTTATGGAGATGGTTTGATGTGACTGTACAAAAAAAACAAAACCCCAACAGTAGATAGGTTTGAATTTCTAAGAAATGCTTCTGTGTTGCATGTGTTATGTTTGTAATGATTTAATTTGCAACTATATAACTCCTTGTTTGATTTTGATCTTTTTTACTTGCAGACTCCTTATGAGGTCAATGATAGAATGATCATAACACTGGCTGAAGAAAAGATTGGTCCCATTCGCTTCTCATCATCAGTCTTCTGTTCAGTTTCTGTTTGCCTAAAAGATGAATGTAGCAGCACCAGAGGTCCAGAGAGAGGAAGTAACATTCTTAAAGCTGATATTGAGGTCAGTTTTTTTTCTTCCTATTTTTATAGTTCAATAATTTATAGAGCACCAGAAACAAATAGCTTAGGTTTTTGGTTGGGTTTTTTTTTTTTGTGTGTGTGTTTTTTTTTGTTTTGTTTTTTTTGGGGGGGTGGGGGGGGATTTTTTCAGCTTTCACTTCGTGAAAAAGTATGAGAATTTACGTGAATCCCTGAATCTGTGTTTTGTGACTACATATGAATTTTGGACTGGATGATGCCCTATCAGAAAAGTTTTCCTCTTAAATGTCACTACTTCTATGAATAAAAGAAAATTCCATTTCCTGATCTCATCTTTGTGAAGCCGGATTATTTCTTAAAGATTGAAAAAAACATGGATTGTGAAAATTTCATTATAATTATAAACAAAGATCGAGTCCTGAAAAAAATTTATAAAAAAAAATATTCCCTAGCTTAAATAATACTTGTGATCAAAAAGATTTTCATTTTTGTGAGGAAGCAAGCCATCTGCAGCTCCCAATCAGTTCACCTGCAGGGCAGTAAAGAGGACATGGTAAATAATAACTTAAAAAAAACTTTGTGTTGCAAATTTTGATTTATTTAGGGATTTAGTAGTTGCATAGTGATTGGAAAACCTTTGTGTTTGAAGCTTTTACATTTTCATAAATACAAATAATGTACAGTTGTTAACCTCTCTTTCTGAAAGAGTTCTGAGACATATTTTTATCAAGATTTGTAGAGCCTCCAAGCCGCTTCTTTTTTTTTTTTTCATTCAATAAACAACAAATGCAATCACACTTTTAATCCATGCCCCCCCCCCCCCCAACCCCTCTCCCCTCCACTCCTTTACTAGGGGAATTCCATTGGTGGTGAAACAAGTCTATTTCAGAATTACCTCATTACTGATTTTCGATTCAACTTTTTTCATAGTGGTATGAGAATGCAGTTATTGAAGTGGTTGTCTTTTTTCTGGCTTAAAATTGTGATGATAAAGATCAATATCATTGTCTTGAACATGCATGTTTATCCTGATCAAATTTTTCGGTGTCAAATTTTAGGCAATATAAAAGATGAAAAATTAATAGTTACTAATAAAGTGTATTGAAGCAATACCAACCCTTTTGCTCGTTATCAATATGATTTAATGCTGTCTCCTGCATATTAATGATAAAAAGAGAAAATGAAATAGGCACAGTGTTGAGATGAATCAAAGCCACAGAAAGGTTGTAAGTCATCTGCTGAAGAGGGAATGGAACCTGGGGCCTGCCATGTATTCCACTGCCAGGACAGTGGTCCTGCCAACTGAGCTATATGCTACTGTAAAAAAAGTGGTTTCAAGCTCAGCAATAAACCCGGGCCCTGACTGTAACTTCCACTGAAAAAACAGGCATGATTCACTCCAAATAAACATAAACAACCATTGTTTTGATTTGCCTTTTTTCTTGGTGAAACTATAAAATTAAAATCAAATTAATTCACTGAATGAATATCAAAGATGAACTCTTTTGTAAATTGATAGAATGCTTTTTTGATCCTTAACTCTGACATCAAGCTTTTTAATCAATTCTCCATTTGCATTTTAATCACAACTGCTAATTTTATTATTTTAAATTGTTTGCTCTCATTGTTTTCAGATAATGACAAAGGAGCTTGAGATAAATGAAGGTGGTAAGGGTGGATTCATCGAGGTGAAGTCTCCATTTCCCCCAGGACTCTATTGCCCAAATATTGACAGAGAGGAAGACTGTAAAGTGACCATAACAACAGAATTACTTCAACACGACAAAGATGTTGTATGTCCAAGTGGGCGTGTTATTCCTCAAGTGGCCTTCCCTGTGTCTGAGGATGCAGATGGTGCTTGCACACAGTTAATCACTAACAGCAATTGGTCTTCTACACCAATTTTTATCTTAGGTATTGTAGATCAGCTCAGAGACAAAGACCAGGAAAGAACTGTTCAACTGAAAGCGACAATCTATGGGTTTGGTGGCTTCTCTCTTGGCTCTAAAACTTTTGGCAGTGTAAAGGTATGTGCTATTGCAAATTCTTATACCCTTTTTCAAGCCTTTCCTCTCTCTTCATCATGATTCTTCTTCTCCTTTCAGCTTATCATGCAATTTGCATGGTCACCATACTGTATACCAAGCCATGATGCCTTGCGATCCAACATAGTTGCATAGTGAAAGAAAAACCTTTGTGTTTGAAGCTTTTGCCTTTTCATAAACACAAATAATGTACAGTTATTAGCCTCTCGTTCTGGAAGGGCTCTAAGACATATTTTTTTTTTTTTTTTCATCCAGACCCAACAACTTCATACCTGACTGAACTCTTTTTGTTCTTTAATTTCTAGTACTTGTTTGTCCACACTGCGCCCACACGGGCTTATACTAGTGGGATATTTAGTTTTTTGGGTCATTGGTGTCATATTACATGATCCACCATCTTGCTCTATTCAGCTATCATCTTAATGGGATTTCGTTCCGGTTGGCTGCACATTGGCTGCAGTGGGTGCAAAAAATGCAAACTTAAGACAAAAAAGTGACAACTTTGAACGTATGTAGTTCTTCACATAGTTTTTTTACAAAAATGAGACAAAGTGAAAATAAAAGTTCTCTTCCTCCAGTTTATTACAGAATAAAATTCATTATCA